>CABIKL010000030.1:0-40048 GCA_902196195.1 Aptinothrips rufus | reverse complement strand
GGGGGGGGGGTTGCAGTGTGTAGGGACGGACGGAAAAAAGAAGCAAGGAAAACGCACGATATCGCTCGTAGTATGTGGGGCGCGACAGTCCGTTGTCACCCCGACCGACTGCGAGTAGGTAATGAAGTCGACTCTGAATGAGACTTGAGTGCTTCAACCAACCAACCAACCAACCAACTGTAGGTACCTGTGTCAGCCGTGAGTCGCCTTAACGACGCGCTGGAGTGCGAAAACCAAAACCAACCCCGCTATATTTTCCCATCGTTACCCCCACTCGCCCCCAGCGGACCTGTAGCCCGCTCCTCCACACCCCCTCGCCTCGCCTGCTGCCGCTCGCTCAGCTCCAAGACCTGAATAAGTAATGGAACACACACTCCGCCATTTGTACCATGATTGCTCCATCAGTGGATAACTGGTTGGCCGCTTTTAGTGCGTTTTTGCCCTCAGATCACAGCGTGTTTAAATTCGCAAATTTGAGAGGTGCCGAAACGAGCAGTGTAGAGTGAGGCGGTTAGCAGGACAGCGTCCGTATGACGTCCTGACGTCCTAGTGACGAAAAGAGAACGGGCTACACTATGTTTACACGAAAAGAGTGGGAACGAACGTGACAGAGCTCGATTGACAGAAGTCAGAAGTAAACCTAGCTAAACATAACCCTAGCGCCGTAATTGACCTGCAAATTTGTGTCCATATTTCAATAATAGGGATTAGGGTCCAGATATTCCCAAAGAATTAATAATGCCAAACTCAGGACAAGTGCTAAAACATGAGTGGAAGACAGTAGAAGTTGACAGCCGGTATAACTAAGAGGTTAGACGGAGCGGTTTTGGAGAATAGAACCGAAATGAAAACAATGTGTAATAGAAATGTAGTTACTCGTCGTCCATGGTAGATATCTTCACCGTATTTTCACTTGTTCTTGACTTCAAAGGAAGTCCTTTCGATGTCGTTTAGATCTGTGGAGGTCCATTTCATCCGGAGACACTACACACCACGCGGAGGAGCGGCTCGTCCCTTCCCACCTTCCCTCCACCCGTCCGATCGCCACGGCGCCACCTGCTACATCAGGGGCTGCTGGAGCTCCGAACCTGTCCGAACGCGCCGAATGGGCGGGCAGGGTGGCGGGACGAAAGGTGCGGCAGCTTCGGGTGCAAACCCGCGAAGACGAAAGTAATGCTGGTTGCTATTGCAGTCCCTTTGGCGCCCGGGATGTCCCTGTGGTCACGATGCCCGACGCTGTCCTTCCCTGCCCCACCTGTTCGCCACCCCGGCAACCATCGCGTGCACAGCAACACGGGAGAAGTCTCTGGAGCACAATGGACAGAGAGAACCCTGCGCCTCATCCTGTCCGCGCGGATCCATTGTTGACATTGCGCCCAAGCGCCCATCTGGCTGAGATCCCCACTTCGCAAGGAGGTAGTGTACGTGAGATACAATGTAAAGTAAAAAATTACGCTGCAAGTGACAGATTTGAAGACAAAAGAAGGTCCCCATCGTTCCTTGGTGGTATTTCAACCTGGGATGAGGGGGCTGAGGCGCTGCGTCCGCTTACCGTACTCCAGACTGCTATAATTCTTCTGAACTATAAGTTTGGGAGTGTCCAGGTTCCCGGATAAGACTAGGGCACAACAATTATGAGACTTTGTCTTTTTTTTCTTAGCTTGTTTTATTTTTGATGCAAAACATTTTTGGTCTTTTATTGTACAATTTTCTTTTCTCTCCAGCTGATTTGTCCTTAATGTTTGTTTTTTTTTGTCAAAATGTGTATGCAGTATGCAGAACTTTGATGAGTTTGTGAACAAATTTCAATCAAAAACATGTATTTTAAAAAGCTCTATGGTATACTATCACAACAGCATGATATTTTCTTAACACTTCCTACTATACCGAAATTTAACAAATTGTTCTTCACAAGTGCTATCTATACTGAATTGGCTGTTAAGTTAATAAATATTAAATCTCAAGCTCTTAACTACAGCTAACAATAAAGAAAGTGCAAAATAATATCCAGTGGCCTTTAGATTCATCAAAATATGCTTTCTTCTTTCATTAAAAAAAAAAAAAGCATGATTTTTATATTATTTAATTTTGCTTGACAAACATAAAGCTACTTGGTTCAAATGGTTATAAGAGTTATGACACAAAAAATTAAACTATTTGTCTTCAACATAAGACAGAAGAAATTTTGAATTCTTTTTCTAATGAGTCAAAAATGTGGGGAGCTCGTACTGTTTTAAAAAAATAACTGGTCCAAAGGACTGCTGTAAACAAGAAGAATAAAGCAGAGCACTGTGTTGGGGTTCTGGCCCGTACCACATCACCTCTGTTATTCAAATACCACTCACTAATATCCTAAAGTGACATTCTGCTGTGTGAGCTTACAAGATGATAAAAGTGGGCTGCCTCCATTTTCCCCAAGCTTGCATCAGCAGCATAAATCAGTGTGTTATTTTTTTTAAATTATATTACAGTATAACCGCTTTGGAGCAGTTTTTTCATGGAGCAGTTGCAACATACTCTCTTAAATTTACAGTATAAAACCTTGAATAAGCTTTTTCTTGTTGCAGTTGCACAACTCTTTGCGAAAGACTGCTAAGTCCAAGAATGTGTGAACCAAATGTCTTTATGAAAGCTCAGCTACAGATGTCATTGGCATAAGTAACTTACATTTAGGAACTTTAGAAAATACAAAAAAATAATACTTTTGGACTGAAAAAAAATGAAATATTTTCTCCAGTTATGACTAGCAGAGTACACTAAAAACAGAAATAAATCACAAATAAAAAAATGGAATGACAAGATAACCAGCATAAAAATTATCAGAATTATGTTATGTTTTTTAATGCGCTGATAGTATGTACATGAAAATAAAAATTACGTGTTTAAAAGCTTAAAGAGACCAACATTTCGTAAAGTTAATATTTGAAACAACCACAGATGTACTAAGCTAGGCAACTGCTACAGCACAGATAAAATGTCTCAAATACCTGCATTTTGAGTGCAACTATTGTCAAGTGGTAAAAACTAATATGCAGAAAAAACACGAAGATTCTACCTTCGTTGTAGACACCTCAGGATAGTATCTTCGCGTTCGCCACCGAGAACTACACTATCCGACTCAGTGATAACTACATGTTCTGTATCAGCATCTTGTGAATATTGTTGGTTTCCATTTTGAACATTATTTTCTACAGCTGCAGCCTCACTCATCCATTCCTCAATTTCTGTTCGATACATTCGATTTTGGAGTACTTCCCGATTTCGAGGACGGCACCCAATGAATGTTGACGTGCCCTGGATAACAAACAGCATAAAGACACATAGAATATGAAATAAATTTTTTTATTACAGTATTGAGTACTGTATACATAATTTGAAACACATTAAACTTACACCAAAAACAAGATGAGGCCTTAAAGAATCCAAAAATAGCTGCTGATCCCGAAACAGACGTGACAGTTCTTCCCACTTCAAATGCAGTTCTTCATGAAGCATTTTTTCCTCTGCAATTTTTCAGACAATCAGAGATATATCCTTTCAAAAAGCTTCAATAGTAATCCTAATTTGACGTACCTTCACGCTTGCTGGTCTGTCGTTTATACTGTATACGGAAACGGAATGCTTCAAGAACAGAAGCTACAACAATTGTGAGCACAACTGAAGTCAGTAGATAAAATAGCATGAAGTATAACCTGCTTGACGCATGGACTACAACTGCATAGGCATTCATCACAATGAACCAGTTATTCACAACCTGTGAATCAGAAAAAAAAAGCATTTTATGAGAAAATGCTCAACTTATTAATAAAAAATTAATTACAGGAAGTGTACAGTTTATACCAACCATGAGTTCAAACAATGTCACAAAGCTAACAGCTATGTTTTCAAAGTTATTCAGATAGTAGTAACCTCCTACAGATGTACTGTTCGCACTCCATTTGTAAAAATCTTCTACCGCTGTTCCACTTTAATGAAAAAAATGAAAATTATTAAGGAAAATGTTAACCCATGCCTTTGAAAATAACTAAGGTAAAACATTCAATTAATCACAAGTGAAATACTAACTTGCAACAGTTTCTTAGCTCATATCCAGCAAATAACTCCATCCCAATAATGGCAAAAAAGTAGTACAATACAAGAATCACCATGACTGCTGATGACATCAATGGAGATAACAGCACCACTGTTCCAAACACATCTCTATAACGCTTTTTCATCTTAAAGAGACGAAGTAACCTATTTTGTAACGGATATGACAAATGATGAATAGAAACTCTTAAAACTTCAATCAATCAAATTATTCACATTCAATTTAAAAAACTAATGTTACCTCAGCGGTCGTAGCACAACAATAAATGTCAGCTTCGGAAACAAATAATTCAACAAGACACCTAGTAGAGCGGCCAAAGTTACAGTGAAGTCGTAGACGTTCCATCCAGATGCAAAGTAACGAGAGAGTCCCACACCAAGAACCTTTAGCAAAGCTTCAAGGACAAAAACTGAAAACGACCAAAGAAAAACAAAACAAATTATGCTAACTTAAAAAATAAAAATCTCCTTTCTTACTCAACCTATTTTCAGAACTCACTTGCAAGGAAAAGGATTGTGTCCCATGATGCAGCAAATGCTCTAGCTGCCTCTTGTAGATTGTCATAATCTTGGCCTATCCTAATCACCATTGCAATGCCATTGCATATAATAACACAATCTGTCAGAAAAATTTGAAATTAATTTTAAAATCTTATGAAAAACACATTAACATTCACGTGTTAAAACTTACACATTACGAGTTCAAAATGTTTCCAATGTACTAAGTCATGAGTTCTTTGCAGAATACTTTGTAGGGGAGGCCATGCTGCATGGAACCATGGAATATGAGAAAACTGAGGCTCCCAGGAAAGCATTACCGCATCATAGACTCTATAAAAATCTTCTTGAGTTAATGCTCCCTTTCCATTCTGATCCAAATAATGGAACATTAACACAACATCCATTGGAGCTGAGAAATTCAAATATTGCATTATGAGCTGGGTGATAGTTATTCTTAAAGATGCTTTGCTTCATATTAAATTTTATGACTCACACTTGTTAGGAGCATAATAATGCATCAATCCCTCAAACTGACGAAATCGAATATGAGCAGGGTTTTGTTTGGATACAAGAAGTCTAAATGACAAGCGGCATGCTTGTCTTCTGTGCAGGAGCAACTTACGAAATTTGTCTCGCTCTATACATGTGAAAGTCTCATAGACAACAGCCAGCATCTATATGGGGAGAAAGGCAATGAAAATATTTTCAAGTCTTCTCAGGGAAATTAAGAACATTCATTGTACAATGACCTGTTACTCACCAAATTCATAAGCACATACAGAACAATACAGAGGTATGATATGAAAAAGAGTGCATACCACGTTGAACGAGAGTAGGCTGGCATCATCACGTCAGGGAAACTAGAAATGAAGCCACACAGAAGAATATCACAAGGCATCGAAATGATATAACAGTAATTTGTCTTTCGATTCTGCCACATACTTTGCTGTTGTAAGAAGAACAAACATGCTGACAAAGCTTGTGGTCAAGGTAGAAAAGTGAGGATTGTGAGGATCCCCTGAGAAAAGAAAGTATCCCAGCAAAGCAAAAGTGGACACAAAGAAAAACAGCAGTCCCATCATGTCCAGTATGGGAGGAAGCGACTGAAGAATCTGACGAATGAATCTGCGCACAGCTCCTTCAAACAGAATTTGTGATTCATAAGACAAATGCATTCTTCCTCTAAACAATCTCAGATATTGAGGATGGTGGCGGACTCATTTTCTGGAATATTGAGATAACTCAAACCTCATAATCAGACTGATATTTACTTACCAAAGCTTCTTGTATCAATCAGAAAAATAGGGCGCAACGCTCTTGTGACTCGAAAATGACTTGTTCTTCTGATCAGCACAACAAGTGCTTCAAAAAACATCACAACTAAAGTCAGGCACTACGGTGAAAAAAAGAAGAATTTTTTTGATTACAAACAAGAAAATTACTCACAACTCATTAATCACAAACAGAATAACCATTCATGAAATATCTGAGATTTAGAGTTCAAAAATAAATACCTTGAGCATTGTTCTTTTGTGGCGAAGAATAGTACGCCAGCCAATCCATCGTAACTTAAGAAACACTTCCCCAGCAATGACAATCAAAGCAGCTATTTCCATTGTGCTGTGGGCTGCCACTGGTAACTGTTAATTCGAATTCAAGTTTCAACAAATTGCATGCATTCAATGCCAAATAATTTTCTTCTATTCCAATTAAAATACCAAAGTCTTCTTCTTTTTAATTCAAAATATCTCACCTTAAAGAGAGGTAAAGCAGGGTCCTCTCCAACAGCAAGAATTAGCAAGAGTGAGGATGTGAACAGATCTAATCCATAATACCAATTATTGTGAACTAAAAGATAAGCTGGAATTGACTTAGGATCACTTGGATGTGAATCAAACTTTTCATTATTAGCACCTTCCTAAAATGAGAAATGAAAATTGAAACAAAAGACAGAAAATACTGTCCTAATTTCTCAAACATTAAGATAAAATTGTTCAACATGACATCAAGTAACTGTCCTCTACCCGTCTCACCTATGGCTTGATGTCATTATTGACAGGATCCTGTACACAAAAGAAGCAATTAAACAAACCTCTAAGAATATTGCTGCTTCATGGTAATTTGTTTCCCAAGATTTCCCTATATCTTTGGGATCTGATAATATACGCATTTCTCCAGTAACACCATCAGTAACATACTCCTGGTTAAGACTTGATTGGCTTCCAATCATGTTGGGTAAATCTTGTTCATTGGGAAGTGCGGAGGATTCCATTGTTCTTGTTTCATAATCACTACCTAAAATTAAAATAATAACAATTAGAATCTTTAATACAGAAGGATTAACTGATGAAAGTGCACTTTAGCGACTCCTCCTTTGAGTCATCACATCGACAATAATGCACTGTTAAAGAAGCTATCACCGTAGAAGCCGCTAAACTGGAAAATTACTGGCTTCTCTGACTAATCCATCTTTATTGAAAATCCTGCCAGAGGGGTTTGGAACAGAACCTCAATGTTTAAATTTCAACTAAATAGATAAATTCATTCTGAACTCAACAACTTTTGCTTGATGAAGTGTATGAAAACATTGACAATAACAAATTTTGGTCTTTTCATAAGTTGAGTGAGTAGGCCCCAAGCAGAAAAAAAAAATGAGTTCTTTTCCCACAGTTCGAAGGCTGAGATTGAATGAACTGAGAGCATTCAGGTCTAAGAATCAAAAGACAGAAATGTCACAACTCATGACAACTGCATTTTCACAGAAATGTTGCAATGATATTTGTCACAGTCATACCAAAAATATAGTGCCAAACAGCTTGAATAATTAATATTTTTGAGAGGAACTTTCCCTGCTCCAGGGAAAACTACTCAATGTTTTAACTGAATTTGTATCATAATTACTGATCAAAAACTAAGCCATGGAATCATAGTTGGAAAAGCATCAGCCAATCAATCACACTCGTTTATCAAAGTCCGCAAGGAAAACAGAGAAGGATTACGTACGTAAAAAGCACACAAGAACATACCATCTCTGTCGGAGCCCAAATCTCTTCTGGGACGATTGATATTATCATCATTAAAACGAGTGTAACCGTCGGAAGACAATTTTGGTACAGCAGAAGACGCCATATGTACAGCAGTGTGTTTGTGCTGAAGAACCATACCAACTTCATTTAATTGTCCGGATCAATACAAATTGAACAAACAATAAAGTTTTTGCCAGGTATTTGTTTTCATATTTATCGATACAATATATGTTTTTGAAATTTTTCAACCGCTATTTCGCTTTCTGGATAAGAATAACATTATTCAGTACTATGCAATTTTAACATGTTGCTACACTTTCTCGCCGGATGTAGAACAATGTAGAATGAGTGAATTTAGGTTGTGTTCCACAAGGCTCTTCCGGTCGTGTGTCTTTTCAGGAGAACGTCGAGAAATGTGAGTCCTTCATGGTAATCTTTCAGTATCTTCTTTGTTTAGTATTGTATCGTCCTCATCAAGATATATCTAGATTTCGGTCTGATTCGTTAGAATGTAGCGAACCTCTCGGATGATATATTTTGCCTCGGCGGTCTAATTTTGTCTCCTTTAAACGTACGAACACCATGAGTTTTGGGCCTGATGCCGACTCTGTTTACGTGGAAAACAATCTAACTGTACTTAATCCGCTCTGACTTAGAGCATTATATTTTTCAAATTTTGAGGGTTTTTTCTTGTTTTGTGTCGATGGCTTTGTATTCTTGTTTACGTTTGGTTTACTTGTGATAACATAACCCTCCCTCTGTCTTGTTGAACGCTTCACATTTTATAACTTCTGTCTGCATGAATCGTGCACGTTATTTCCATTATTAATTTTCTGTTAAAAGTAACTGCATTTTTATTGTGCCATCACCTTGTGAAGCAAGACTGTATCCAACTTCTGACGTTATTATAATTTAATGCCATCATTGTTTGTGTGTAGATGGTGGAAAGCAAAGCCAAGAAGGCTCCAGCCGCTAAAGAGCCTGCCAAAGGCGCTACTGCCAAGAAGGGCGGTTCCAACTACAATCTTGGTAATGGAGTGTACAGATTCAGCCGAACGCGCCAGTACCACAAGAAGGGACTTTGGAAATTCATGGGGAAGAAAACAGAGAAGAAGGTTTGTGCTTACACTTGTATTTTTCTTGTTCAGCTCTTACAGCAGTGTTTCTCTTTGGACTGCTGTAACTTTCTGAATTTAGTTTTTGTCTTGTTGGTTTTACTGTAGCCAGTGTTCAGCCTTACATGTTACTCTGTAGTTCTAGAATTCTTATTCTGTTTGGGTCTCAACAGTCCTATGTGAATTTGCAGGTAATTCCGAAGAAACCCCACACTGTTGAGAAGCCTATTGGTGGTGATAAGAATGGCGGCACGCGAGTTGTCCTGCTTAAGAAGAGGACTGCTGCCTACCCTACAGCTAACAGGTGTGTACATTGTGTTAATGATTAAGATGCATTTCTCAAAACACCATGTGCACCGTATGTGAGCATGTAAAACAGAAATGCTAGAAAATCGGTGGACATCCAATGTGGTTTACAATGTGTGAACCTCTATTTCACCCCACCAACACTATTCAGTAAAGCACATAAGGACTGATTTGGCTGTTCTTGAATTTTTAACACTCCCAATATTTTCAGGATCCGCAAGCATCCCTCCAAGAAACTCTTCTCCCAACACACGAGATACACCCGACCAACTCTGACCCCTGGAACTGTGTGTATTCTTCTTGCTGGCCGCCACAAGGGAAAGCGTGTAGTCCTGATGAAGGTTTTGAAGAGCGGTCTTGTTCTTGTGAATGGTATATATCTTACTTAGGCTTTTTTTGTTGTTAATTACTATTTCCATGGTTCTAATAATTTGTCTTCTTACATCAGGACCTTTCAAAGTCAATGCTTGCCCTCTTCGCCGTGTGCACCAGAATTACATCATTGCCACAAGTACCAAGATTGACATTTCTAATGTAAAGTTGCCAGAAAAGATCAATGATGATTACTTCCGCCGTCATCGCCAGAAGAGAGCAAAGACGGAGGAAGGAGAAATCTTCTCTAAGAAGGAAGAGGTTAGTTGGTTATGCGCCTACCAAGTTTGATTTTGTAATGCATAAGGAGGTTGCAAGTTTGGTACACTATAGTGATACTTTCTCTTAACGAGAATTCAGTTGCTATGAGCATTTATACTTTCTCTTCCAGAAATATGCAGTGTCTGAGGAGAGAAAGAAGGATCAAGAGGAGGTTGACAAACAGGTGATTGAAGCCATCAAGAAGAATCCTGAGAAGAAATTTTTGTATATCTACCTGAAGTCAATGTTTGGGATCAGGGCATGCCAGTATCCTCACAGGATGAAGTTTTAGTGCCCTTATGTAACATTATATAATAAAAAAATCATAAAATTATCAATTTGATCTTTTATTTTGCCAGAAGAGATGCACATGTGATGTAGCTTGGTTTATTTTATCTTGTACATCAAACAGGTAATAGCTTTTTTAAAAAAAAATCAATCCTGAATTTTGATAGTTGCTTGGGATATGAGCTCTGAATTTCTTTTGCTTGTCTTCATAACTTGCAGAATTTATAATTTAGATAGCTACCCTTGGTTTCAAAGGTATCACTGCCTTGTCTCAGAGTGCTTAGAAAGGGGGAAATTGAAGATATTTGATGAAATATATTATTTTATTAAAGGCTGAGCAATATAAATATAATCAGATACAATCAAGTGCACAGACTGAGGTTCTAATACATTTCTAATCCAATCTCAGTCAGCATAGGTTCTAATAAATCAAGTTAGCACAGTACAAGAAACATTTTATGTGAAAGCTGACAGTGAAAATGTTGCAAATATTCTGACATGATTCAAATTCTGAAAAAGTATGTTCCAAGTCAGGCACAACACAGAAAACATGCTTGGTCAACAAGGGTAGTAGTGAAAAGCACTTAAGAAGATTGCAAAAGTACATCCTTAAAAGGAAGCTATAAATCGCTTAAATTCTTAACAAAAGGAAAGTGTGGAAATGCAAAATCTGGAATTACGTTTGAAAGAACAGAAGCCTGTAGTTATTTCTTCACATGTGTTGGTTTTCTTAGGTCCTGCATTATAAATATTTAACAGAAACTTGTTAATTATCAAATACATAAGCAATGAGTTTGAAGACAAATTTTTTAAGTAGCAACTTCCCTTCAGCATTTATTTATTATGTCATATCTCAATTATACATTCAAATAACTTTGATAGGGTTCATACTGATTGCTCCATAATGCAAATACATAGTTGCCTTTCAATTCATATCATCAAAATTTGTTGAACAATAGCGTCCTAGATATATTCTATGAAGAAAAAAAAAGCTAGTGAAGAAGGGAAAATGAATGGTCCAAATTAAGACAATGCATCCCCGCAGAGAAAAAAATAAAATTAAAAAGATTGGGATGTCAGTGTTAGTTGCCATTTGCTGTCCACTCATTTAGAAAAAAAAGTAAAGCATAAAATACCTATAGGCAATCTTGTTTCACCAACATGGGTGAAAAACAAAACATCACTCCTCATGAGAGGATTTCATACATCTTAAGCAGAGCATATTGGTGGTACATGTGCACATGTGACAAAATATACTCATACTTCAACTGAAGTGTGGTGACACACATGCGGTATTATTTGCTCTTCATGACCTAAGTTTCTTCACCGTATAATTACACTTGCAAAACTTCACTCAACACAGTCATTCATATCTATTATCAGTCTCATGTTGCACAACATTCCATCAAACAAGGAATGAACTTAAGTATCACTTCTCACCACATGCTGTAATCAGCATCCTCTTGGTCGAATGTGAGGAAAAATCCAAGTAGGGTAAGAAACACAACAACATTCCCTGCCAGAGTAAGGTAACATGCTCCCCATTGAATCTGAAACAAAGTATTAAAAACAAATAAGAAAAATTGTGATTTTTGAAAAGCTTTTGTATCTATCTTCAATATGAACCTCATGCTTACCACAGGGTTTCCAGAGGGTGATCTTGCAAGTACAATAGGTAATGCAAATGCAGAAACAATGAAGCCCATTGTTATAAAAATAGCAAATTCAAGACAAGGTCCACCAGATCCGCCAGAGTCTTCTGAATATCGTCTTGCTATCAGTGTTGGTATGGGTGCCAAAAGATATAGAAGCACCACAAAGAAGGGCCACCATACTCTGCAACAGAATGGAGACATACAGAATATTCATTGGAATTGATCATTCATCATAACTTTGGTTTAATCTCAGCTAGATGGAAAAAACTTACGCATACTGGGGAAGAGCACATCCTAGAATGACAAATGTCATTCCAATGGACCCAGCAAATGCCAACGCCACCAGCCTGAATAATTAATTAATAGATTATATTTGAACATTGTAAACAAATCACCTTATAGCTGAATTTAATGAGGGTATCAATAATTCATAGACGCTTAGAACTTACGCTGATCAAATGCAATTGTTGATTTCCGACATGAAGATTCATGGGGAAAAAAAAAGAGTTAGAAAATTAATTCATGAAGAATACTTGGCAAAGTTTTTATAAATAAAGTTCACATTAGAGGAGTTACATATACTGGAATAACATTTAAGTGTCCCTCACTAGGAAGGGAGTCTCACAAAAAGAGAAACAGTTTAATTTCACTTTTGAACAATTGGTAGACATGAATGAAGTTGAATGCATCTAGTTATTCTAAAATGGAATATGTGACGGATAACGCTATTAACGCTTCCAAATAATAAGGAACAATTTGTTTAACAATGGACTATTACAGTGGGAGGGTTAATGTCGAGACATGAAAATAACTATCACAAATACCTACGGTACGGTACAAAAGTCATTCAGTCAGGATCACATTTAAAATTGCGTGGTGAAGTTTATTTGTACTGTGATATAAATCATAATATTTACTTTGCCTTAATGTCAATGTCAGTCAATATTCTGAGTCTCCAGCTCCAGGAGATGCTAACAATTACAGTGCAAAAGGAGAGAAACGAACAAATAAGGTACTAAGTTTCGAAATAGGGAAGAAGAATAATTACGCAAGAGTTGGAAAGTTCATTTCTGAAATCAAGTACCTTTAATTCCAGCCATGTCAAGATGTCAGTCTCTTTGCAGGTATAAACCTTCCGTCTTCTTTCTTGACCGTAAACAAAAGCAAGACAACAGTGCAGCAGTGAAGTACGCAAGTAACTTCGTCCTCATACGGTCAAATTTTGTGGGGTGAGGGTCATCATACTGTAATTTTTTTACTTCATTTGATAAGTAGCACAAGTTTCGAATGAATCTAAAGTGTGATTTTTGGGTGTTTTTATTTTTAAGCAGTTGCTTTTGATTTTGAAAAACTGCGAAGAATTATCAAAAACACCTCGTCAAGTTGACAGTTTGCTATGGATTTCCCTTCAAGATGAGCTAGTAAAGTTATAAAAATGAGGAGAGATAAAGACATTTTTTTAGGAATGAGTTTTCACGTAGTTAGTATGAGTCCCATAACACCCAAGGAAAGAAAACTGAACGAAACTGGAAGAGTTAAAAGGCCGGAGTTCTGCTAGGAACGTACCCACACCGTGCGTCGACAAAAATCGACGATGCGAGGAAAAGCGGCAACATTGGTGAAACTGGCCGTACCGGAGGAGTCATTGTGGTTCAGCCGGGCTTGCAGTTGGTGACGTTAGATTCATCATCGTTCGAGTTTCTTTTCAAGATTAACAATGGCTGACGGAAAGAAGTGAGTATATTTCTATCATCGCCTGATGAAGTTCGTGAGCTTTTGAGATGTTGAACTTGAAGCAGAGTACTCCTCTCATTCTGTGCAAGAACTTTGACGGAGATGACTACGCCAGGCCTATAGTCCGAAAGTACATTGTCATCATGTCGGGTGTTTAATACAATTTCGCGTTTATTTTAAGTATTTATGTTTTGGCTAAGATATGGAAATGAAAGTAATTTACTACATCTATCAAATTCATACTTCTAGACCATTCGATATAAATATTTTGCTACATTTACGTAGAGAGAAAGTACGGGGAATAATACCCTAACCTTCATTCGGTTCAAATGAATGATTGCCGCAGCTATTCAATCAGATTTTTAAGGATGTTACACGTTTGACTATTTTGAACGCTGGATTAATTGATTTTTGGGTGAAGTTGTATTCGATACAACAACATTTCAATTCCATTGCATTTTGCTGTAGTCTGTTTTCTAATGAATGGGCTGTGGTTCTGACGTTTATCTGTGTCTTTCCTGTCTTGGAAACCTGACCAATTCATCCAATAAGCTACCAGAATCGGTTATAATTATGAGTCCCTGGCACATGGTTGTGATTGGCTGCTCATGTGACTGTCAGTTGACAGTACATTTAGAAATTATTCTTGTCATCCTCTTCAAGTTTCTGGAGGGGTTGTGAGGGGTGTGAGCCCGGGTAAGTGCCTGCGTAGAAAAGGACTGTCAAGGCAAGGGACCAGTGAAGGTACTTGTCCCTAACACTATTCTGATCATTCTCATATTTTCAGTCGTCAAATTGGGATGAATACATATTATAATGAATGGTGTTAGATTTAATATCAGATTTTTCTTACTTATCTTCTACTTGGATTAAATAATTTTTTAATCGAAATTATCTGAAACATTTCCAATTAATTTCCATCTTGCATTCCCCTTCTACCTGAGGATTCTTACCAGTTGCGCGCTTGGGACATATTTTATATTTTTAACATCAGCTGCTTCATTTACCTCTCTATTATTGAATTCTTGGTGTTGATGGTTGCTTGGAATTGTGCACTTTCCAGACTTGCTTGCTAGTTTTCTTCTAAGTTACATTCTTTCTCTTCTTTTCACTTTTTTTATGGTTAATGAGAAGTTGTTTGCTCTCCTCATTCCTGTCTTTTATTGTTATGTCTGCCCCTTTAGCTTTCAAATTTGAGTATGTTCTGTGAGATGGCCTTTGTTGGAGTCAGAAGATATTCTTATATCTTTGTTTAAGAAACTTTCCTGAACTGGAACCTAGAATTTGAATTGTAGTTTTTAACTTTTCTTTTTGCTATGAACTCTGCTGTTCTTTCTGGTGGTACCTCACTTGGTGTATATTCTTGGCTTCAAGCCAGCCAGTTGCTTGTTGTGCACATTGTAACCTTCAAAGATCATTTGAAGTGAACCAAAGTGCTTACTGCATCTTTGCCTCACATCTATCAATATGGTGGGAAAACGTGATATGGCACCCAAAAAAGATGAGAAAGCAAGTGTACAACCTTCAAAGCAGGCTGGTGGTAAAGGCAGGAAGGATGCAGCCGGGAATAAGTTTCAACCAAAATCTAGTTCAAAATCTAAACAAGGCCCTCCTGTACCACTTTCTAAGAGCAAAGAAAGGTACAAGTAGATATTTAACTTACATTTTTACCAATGGCAAAGTCAAGTGCTGTTTATTGCTCTTTAACTCAGTAGGACTCTTACAGCACCAAAATTTTTACAAATTTCAATTGCTGATATTTGATGTCTTATTATTTTTCAGCCCTGATGATTTGGCTACCGCAATTTTGCGTCGCAAGGATCGTCCCAACAGGCTGCTTGTTGAGGAGGCCGTCAATGATGACAATTCAGTAGTTGCTCTTTCTCAGGTACGTTTAGTCATTCATATTTGTCCTCCTATTCAGTTTCTTTATTTTGTGTACTCACGTTGTCATTATCCTCACTCCTTTTCCTTTGAAAAAAGAGTGTTTTTTTTAACAGAGTTCTCTAATAATTGATTTTCTTTTTTGGGGTTTTAGGCTAAAATGGATGAACTGCAGTTATTCAGGGGAGACACAGTACTGTTAAAAGGCAAACGTCGGAAAGAAACTGTGTGCATTGTTCTTGCTGATGAGACTGTTCCTGATGAAAAAATTCGTATGAACCGTGTCGTTCGCAATAATCTACGAGTTCGTCTCTCTGATGTAGTTTCTGTCCAGCCATGCCCGGATGTTAAATATGGCAAAAGGATTCATGTCCTCCCCATCGATGACACTGTTGAAGGATTAACAGGAAATTTATTTGAAGTTTATCTGAAGCCTTATTTCTTAGAAGCATACAGGCCGATTCATAAAGATGATGCTTTCATTGTCCGTGGAGGTATGAGAGCAGTAGAGTTCAAGGTGGTTGAAACTGATCCTTCTCCGTACTGCATTGTTGCCCCTGATACTGTCATTCATTGTGATGGTGATCCAATCAAGAGAGAAGAGGAAGAAGAAGCTCTCAATGCTGTTGGCTATGATGATATTGGCGGTTGCAGGAAGCAGCTCGCACAAATCAAAGAAATGGTAGAGCTTCCATTACGTCATCCAAGTCTGTTCAAAGCTATTGGTGTGAAGCCACCGCGGGGCATCTTGCTCTATGGGCCTCCGGGTACTGGCAAAACTTTGATTGCAAGAGCAGTTGCCAATGAAACTGGTGCTTTCTTCTTCCTTATCAATGGTCCTGAGATCATGAGTAAACTTGCTGGAGAATCTGAGAGCAATCTAAGAAAGGCATTTGAAGAAGCAGATAAAAATTCTCCTTCTATTATATTTATTGATGAGCTTGATGCCATTGCTCCTAAGCGTGAAAAGACTCATGGTGAAGTGGAGCGACGTATTGTTTCACAGCTTCTTACTTTGATGGATGGTCTTAAGCAGAGTTCTCATGTTATTGTGATGGCTGCTACGAACAGACCTAACTCTATTGATGGTGCACTACGACGCTTCGGTCGATTTGATAGAGAAATTGATATTGGCATCCCTGATGCAACTGGCCGTCTTGAGATTCTCCGCATTCATACCAAAAACATGAAACTTGCTGATGATGTGGATTTGGAACAGATTGCTGCTGAAACGCATGGTCATGTCGGTGCTGACCTAGCATCTTTGTGCTCAGAATCTGCTCTTCAGCAAATTCGTGAGAAAATGGATCTCATTGACCTTGATGATGATCAAATAGATGCTGAAGTTTTGAATTCCTTAGCTGTCACTATGGAGAACTTCAGATATGCTATGGGTAAGAGTAGCCCAAGCGCTCTGCGTGAGACTGTTGTAGAAGTTCCAAATGTGAATTGGCAAGACATTGGCGGCTTGGAAAACGTGAAACGTGAACTTCAAGAGCTTGTCCAGTATCCAGTAGAACACCCTGACAAGTTCCTTAAGTTTGGAATGCAACCATCCCGCGGAGTTCTCTTTTATGGACCTCCAGGTTGTGGTAAAACTCTACTTGCCAAAGCTATAGCTAATGAATGTCAAGCTAATTTCATTTCTGTGAAGGGTCCTGAACTTCTTACTATGTGGTTTGGTGAATCGGAAGCCAATGTCCGTGACGTCTTTGATAAGGCCAGGTCAGCTGCACCTTGTGTTCTTTTCTTTGATGAATTGGACTCAATTGCCAAGTCCCGAGGAGGCAATGTAGGTGATGCAGGTGGAGCTGCTGACAGAGTCATCAACCAGATTCTGACTGAAATGGATGGTATGGGAGCAAAGAAAAATGTTTTCATCATTGGTGCCACAAACCGACCAGATATCATAGATCCAGCCATTCTTCGTCCTGGACGACTTGATCAATTGATCTACATTCCTCTACCTGATGAGAAGTCTCGAGAGGCTATTATCAAAGCCAATATGCGTAAATCTCCAGTTGCTCCGGATGTGGATATGACATACATTGCAAAGGTGACTCATGGATTCTCTGGTGCTGACTTGACAGAAATTTGTCAGCGCGCTTGCAAATTGGCTATTCGACAGTGCATTGAGGCTGAGATCAGGAGAGAACGTGAAAGAGCTGCAAATCAGAATGCAGCAATGGATGTAAGTCTCTTACACCTGCCAAATTCACCTCTTTTTTTATTGTTACAAATAATTTAATTTTTATCTTTTTTTTGTACCTGCAGCTTGATGAAGAAGATCCAGTTCCAGAAATAACCAAGGCCCACTTTGAGGAAGCTATGCGTTTTGCCAGACGTTCAGTTTCTGACAACGATATACGCAAGTATGAGATGTTCTCACAGACCCTTCAACAGTCTCGCGGCTTTGGGACGAACTTCAGGTAATTGCATCTATGTCCAGTAACATTGCTTGTATTGTTTTTCTGTTTCTATTTCTATCTTTGTGTTCTAATTCGTCTTATTTCTTCTCTCAGGTTCCCCAATGCAGCTCCAGGAAATACTTCAGGAGGTGGAACAGGAGGTGATCAAGGTGGTGCTTTCCAAGATGATGGCGATGATGACTTGTATAGCTAGGTTTACTAAGTATCTTAGGTCAACAATGATATCAGCCGAGCCTTCAGCCTACTATTGGCAACATAACAATTATGTATCATCTGTGGGCTCGTGCTGTGATCATTTTAGTTTGCATACAAAGTTCTCATATAATTTTTCTATTGCAAATAGATTTTAACAAAGGAAATACCATTGATAAAGAAGAGGGGGAGAGAACAAGCATTTATGTATTGTCCACTTTCACAAATTGTGCAATTTTCGTCATTTGTTTGTTGAGGTTTTCTTCAGCTTAACATATTGAGTGTTTCATTTAAGAACAGTTCTTGCAATCAGTTACGTTTTTATGGAGTTTTATTTGAATGCAGTCTTACCGATTATGTGTAATCCGGAGTGTAAACCTGTACGCACTTTTCCAAGAAATAAATTTACATGAAACAATCTGTGTAATGTGTGATTCCTCTGTGTTGTCCTGGATTTGTTTTGAAAGACAAGACATTTGGCACTGCTCATTCGACATGATTTACAATAAAAATGTATAAGGGAATGCTGCAATCAACCATCATCTCTAATACAAGGTGGTGAAAAGAGCTACAGGAGCTTACAATCATGTCATTTTTGAGGCAATAATGTAAGAACGGACTTCTTTGGCGATTTAACTGTGCTCTTACCTTGAAGTACATAAAAGACTTATGGGCGTACCATGCATCATAGTGTTGGTAATTGTGACATGTTGGCCCAGTTGTGGAAAATCTACAACAGTTCTTCAGGCAGACATCTTGAGTCATGCAAAGTCAAAGCCAAAATTTTAAAATAAACAGCGGGTACGCCATCTTTTTCTACGCGTAAGGGAGGGCAGGGAACCCTGCAACCCTTTTTTTTTTGTTTTTCCCCCTTAAACTGTCGGTTTTTTTTCTTCTACAAATCAAGATTTTTTTGTCTTGGTGGGGCATAGTTCCCGAATCACTCCTGGTTTTGGAGAGTTAATTCTCTAACCGTTAAGTACGAGATAAAGTTACCTTTTACCCGCATTTTAACTTACCGCATTTTCGAAAAATATTCTGTTTACCAAAAACGGGAACAATCGGAAAACCGAACACGCGCAATATTCAAACTACGCGGGTCTTTAGAAATGTGTTAGGAAAACAACTGAAACCACAAATTACATAGCAGACGAGACGAAACTCGGTTCTTGAATCTTGACTGGAACGAAGTAATGGCCTCGAAAGAAATTGTTTCTCGCGCTGCGTCAATACTCTTGGGCAAATGTGTCCCTTGCGTCAAGACCAATGCATCAAAATTCAAAGTCAAAAGACTTGTGCTGGATAAATTTCTTTTAATGGTACGTGTTTTGGCTCTTATCATTCAAGGGCTTTTTTGGGGTTAGCCATGAGTTTGCTGTGCAATTTATACTTAGTGCCACTTTAATTTATGTCTATATTAACAATTTTTTTCTTTTCTTATCAGTATTTCAACGAATATGAATATGTATATGCTCATGATCCAGAGAAGAAATGCAAAACAGGAGACATGGTTCTTCTTCAAAAGTTACCCGAGAAATTGACCAAGTTAATTACTCACAAAGTTAATAGGGTTGTTTACCCTCTTGGAGATATAACTGATCCTGTAACTGGTAAAAAAGTAGCATTTATTCATTACAGGTAAGTTTGCAGCATGTTGACTGTATTCATTCCATAAGTCTTATTTTCTAATGATTATAAGTTTCTCCTCACCTCATCATTGAAATTGATATCAAAACACCTTTTGCAGGGAGGATCAAGATCGTCTGTCAGAATTATACGGTCCAGTGCCAACTCGCTTTCAATATGACAAAGCTCCACCAAGAGGTTGGCAAGAGGACAAGAGGGATCTTTCTCATCGTGAAACATATATTAAATGGAATGAGGATGGAACAGAACAGAAATATGCAGTGTAAATGCAGCTATTAATTCACTTAGTTTACATGAGTTCTAGAGATTACGACCCTCTGAGTTGTCATTTAAGACTGAAAAAATAAAAAATTATTTGACTAACAAAGATTTTTTTAATTCAAAAATTAAATACAGGCATTTGTAATTTTGTCAGTACATATTCACTTTTTTAAGGTGGGGTGTTCTAGGAACAATTTATGATTTTTTTAATGGGAATTTGGAGAGATTATGTGTAAATTAGTACAGCAGTATGTTTCTCACGCTTTTGTATGGTGCCCAAAAGATGAAAAATGGCAATGAGCATTGAACACCGACCTCCCGCTGAGCGAATTGCACCATCAAATCTTCTAGTTCAACTTTCGACAGAGTCCAGTCTGGTTGTCACTGGGCTTCAAGAATTTTTTGAATAAGTTTGAGTTAGAATTACAGCTAGCAGTGCAGTCGGAGTCGAGATACCTCCCTTTCAATCGGTGATAAATAAATCTAATACAATTTTCTTCAGCCTGCTGAAATAACTTTATTCTAGAGATGAGCTTACACCATGATTACAACAGTTGTCACTTTGAAAATGCATGTAGATATTTTGTACTCCAGTTTTTATCACCTTATTGCCAGTTAGTTGAACCATATGAAAATGTGATGGTTCATTCACATTCAAAAATAATTTTTTTTTAGTTTTATTCGACTTGAAATCAAAGGAAAAGTCACATGTAGCATTAATTTCAAAGCAGGATTTGTCTACTTCTATTTTTCTGTTTTCTCATTCCCATCATTTGGAATGTTACTGTAATTCAAGAGTGCAAGCAATGTCTCTTTTGGGACTATAATGTTAAAAATGAAATCTCCATATAAGTTCGCAAAACTCTGTGGGATAATTTGAGCCAAACATTCACATACACAGCATGGTAGAGAGATGCTAGAAATTAAGCAAAACTCAAGAGTACATTAAAAAGAGGGAAGCTGTATTGCTAAGCAAATAGACAATTATAATTTCATCTGAATCAGCAACGATTTCACCTATGTGATGGCCACAATAAAGGACTGTACATTCTAGATTTCATGTAAAAAATGACCATTTTGTTTTCTGACGCAGTTTAGAAAAAGTGCTCAATTCAGTCTCATCCACCAAATACAGTGATATTGAAGAAAATGGCAGAGCTTCTAATTGAATAATAGCGCGAGGATCAAAGCAATTGTATGTACATAAACATTTCAAAATAAGATGCTAAGTTGCCAAAGCAAAGGTAAGCAACTTTAGAACTTTAGAAAATGTGACTACCGGCCCACAGAGACGCAAATCAGCATAAAAAATCAATGAATTAATCCACGACTAGTCCCTAATAGCACAAGAGGTACATAACAACAACAAAACCTGGGATCAATCATGTTTGTGCAAATTTAAAAAGGATTTCATAACACCACACAGATTGAAAAAGTTCACATGACTTTAGTGCAACATTTCTCAATACAAGAAGAGTACTTCAGGTATTGTACCTACTTTACAACATGAATCCACTGTTAGCAAAATATACAAAAAATAACATTGAAACATGTCTTTTCCTCTACAGCTATAATACTGCTGTCCTTAACATAAATCTATGATTGAACAAGGTAATTATCACTCGGAAAAAGCATCACTGGACTTGACCCTCCCGCAAAATGATACTAAAACAATTTTTGATAAAAATCATAACTAGGCGAAGATTGAAACTTATGACTTTCAAGAAAAAAATGAAATTAATGAAACGGAAATTTAGGAAGGTGAAAGGGCATCCAGGCTCCAGGCATTAAACAGAACCTGAGACTGCACAAAGTAGAAATGCAATCACAGAAAAAAGAATGAAAATTTTGGGAAAATTAAAAGGTAATACTAAAATTTATAAATGGTTATAAAACAAACAGAGAAAGGTGAGAAAGTTAAGATTGAAATCAAACAAAGAGGAAAATAAATTATCAAAGGAAAGATAAGGAGAACTTTTCAATACTTTAGTTTACTGAGCATCTACAAAAGGTGGTCTAATAAGAGCCATACGTAGAATAAAGACCACATGACTAAACTTTGCAAGAAGTTAGGACAACAGTAAAAATCACAGTCATGAAGAATAATCTAATAAGTTAACTCATGGACTTTTGTCTTGCGAAGCAATGAAGTCCAATTATTCTTAAAGCATACGGTTTGTGCTGAGATACAACAAATTCGACAACACAAAAGATAAACAGTGAGATCCACAGGGGAAATCAATTACATTCCCAAAACATTTAGGCAATGAGGCAAAAAGAAATATCAGTCATTAAAAGTCTACAAATCTAGAATTACTCTACTTAACTTATTATTTTATAACATAGCAGCTGGTTTGTTGTTCCTCTGAGATATCCGAGTCTACAAACAACACCATACGTCTGAAGGCTCTTTGGTAAGTCAGTAAAGCACAACGGCTAGATTCGTCTAGTTAAATAAATGGGATCATTACAGAAAGAAGTAATGAAAATCTCGATTAAATCAATGAGCCAGAAAACTTTTTATAACTAACACAGGCTATCTTGTGTACGTTCCTAAACAAGAGACAACTTTCTAAAAATTGTTAATTTATGGCAAATTTACTTTGACGACAAATGCCACAGGGGGTTGTTAAGAGAGGAACTCTCTCTCTAAAGCTGCTCCCATCATGTTCCACTCTCCATCATCCATTTCGTCGGGAGGATCCTCTGATCCTGGGCTCTCAGATTCATTCTCTCCAAGATCAAGATCACTAGGCAAAGCTTCTCCTCTTCGAAATTTGGTGCTTGGCATGTCATCAGTCTCCTCATCACCATCTGATTCAGTCGCAGTACCTGTTCCTGGAGCATAATCAGGGTGCTTCCTTTTCAAATTGTGTTTGCCCCATCCATGAGGATGTTCACCTGGAAAAACATTACCAGAATCAGTAATCTGAAACCCACATATGATTTTAAGCACAAAACCAAACGAGATTTACCAGAAAGAGAATCAGCAGACGAGCTACTAGAATCTGAATCTTCTTCCAGCTTGGTTTTTGCAAGGGGTAAATTAGGAAGTTCGCTATCTTCACTTTCCGATTCCCGTTCAGGGACTGTAGGTTTTCTTTCTTTTTGAGAGCTTCCCTCCTCCTCTCCATCGCTTTCAGATTCATTAAAGATATCATTCACTTCTTGATCCATGTCAGCAATATCAGCAGATGAGAAAGATAACAAAGGGTTGATAGTATCCATGAACCTCCCACTTGCTGTTCTGCTTCTACCAGAGCTGGAAAAATACAGATATAAAAGATGATGCGGATTTGCCATCTCATTAAAAATACAGACTGGTTAACACTAGATGTTACCTAGTGGTCGGCTCTGATGATGCAGCCGGAGAATGCTCTGGACTTCCACAATGGGCAGGCGGATGTCTTGTGCCCCCACGACTTTTACCTAAAGGGAAAACCTTCTCATCAACTCGTTCCCAACGTTCTGCACAAACCCACAACCAATTTGCAGCCACAAGGAAGACATTTTTCATGCGGCGAGCTGAGTTAACCTGCAAACACACACACTTAGTAACATGATTCTAATGACTTAACAGTTCACAGTACATTAACATTTCACTTACATCAAAATCACAAATTTCATTACCTTAGCAGTTCCTGGCCTCATAGCAACTAAATGCGTCGTGTTTTTCTGCAAGTCTTGAGTGACGTTTGCACCCAGAGAGACGGCTACTTGATACGCTCGACTTCTCTCCAAGGGAACATTATTGGGAACAAGGCCACTAAAAACTATATTAGTGCCATCCAAAACCTTTTTTCTCACAGCTGGAACAACTTCCTTCATATCTGGCTTTTGTTCTCCTATTAATCTACTGTAGAACTCTTTGTGTATTCTCTTGAGGATTTCTTCAAGATATAGCAAATAATCATCATGATCTTCCACCTCAATTTCATCTGTCTTTAACACGGCTTTTTTTGTTCCATCTGATGGCTTTATTGAACTCAAATCTTCGTTGACAGGTGCACAGCTGGAAGAATCAGGACTTGCTTTTTCAGTTTCTTTTTCATCCACATCAGGTTCAAGCAATTTTGTTTCCAATGTTGTGGAGACTTCATTCTCAGATTCATCACTTTCTTTGATAGCAGCTTCTGTACCAATTGGTGATATAGTTTTGCTTTTAACATTTTCTTCCTCCAGTACTTGGGATTCATCTCTTTCTGGGTTCTGAGTACTGCTCACTTCATTTTCACCACTTTTATCTTCCTTCTTAATTTCATCACATGGTTCTGATTCTACAGGGTTAGAAACAACACCAGTGGAGCTTATACTTTCAAGCTGATTTTCTATAGGAATCTCCTTTGAATCTGCAGGCTTTTTTGTCATAGTAATCTTGTTATCAAAGCCATTCTTCTCTTCAGATACAGCAGAAATTTTCTTTGTTTCTGTTGCAGATATTTCAGTATCTAAAGAATCAACCTGAATTTCCATTGAATCAATGTCCTCAGTTGAAGGCTGATCTTTCAACAATTTTTCTTTGAAAATCTTATTTTTGCAGTCAACTGCATCATCAGGCTCTTGGTTATTTTCAGGTTCCTCTTCACCATCCTTCCTTTTGATTAGATTAATCGCATTTTTTTGTGAATCCTTTTCTGACTCGTTAGGAATATTTGTCAGCGAATCATCTTTTCTTTTCCTTCCATCACCTGAAATCACCATAGCCATTTATCACAAAACTAAGGATTTTAATTAACTTGACAACAATATTTGAAAGCAAGATTCCTCTCACAGTGTTTTCTTCATTGCTTTAAAAAGTAGTTTTATTAACTTCCCAAAACTTGTAATTTTATATTTTGCCTTGGAAATGAAATAGGAATGACCAACACCTACTCACCTAAACAACTAAAGTCATAACCATCCTTGTCATCATTTTCTCGCTTTGCAAGTCCAGGAGGAGCATTAATATCACCAGTATGTTGAAAGAAATGATAGGGTTTGACATGAATAAGATTGGGTGCATAGTTCCAGACATCTTCACGGTCGTCTATGATACAAACCAGATTATCTCCACAAGGAAATAATGCTCTAAATGATTGAAAAAAAGAAAAGAAAAATAGATATTGTATTAAGCTGAGTGAATGATTGTGTTAATTCTTTAAAGATTGTAACTTAAAGGTAAAAAGAACATGATAATAACAAGACTCACTTAAGATTAGCAGTCTTCGAGTTTGCACTGAAACACTCATCTCTCGAAAGAATGCGATGGGAAAAATATTGCTTATCTGGATCTAGAAAATCAGCTATTGTATGTGCGTACATTCTGGAACCAAATGTACAAATATGGAGTTCATAATACTGGCTCATCTCCTTGAGGAAGTCCTTAGTTCCAGGTCGAAGACGAGTGTGATGCCATAGTGACATACTTCCATGTAATCTAAAGTGATAGACATCCTGCGCAAAAAAAAATAAATAAATGTAAGCACAGCTGCCATCAAATAAAGCAGCACTTCAAGAAGTAATGAGCAATTTACAGATGCACAACTTCACCATCAATAAGCAATTACATAATCAAACCAGCGCATTAAAACATAGATTTAGAAATGTTTACCTTGAGATTGGGGGGGATGTTATCATTGGTAGTGTGAATTAAAGTCTGATCCAAGTCAACCAATAACACAAGCTTCTTATTTGCCAAAAGTCGCTCTTCATCTGCTTTCCCCAGTATCTGAGCTTGCTAAAAATGAAATACAATATTCATTAATGAAGCAGTTAAAGTGTACCCACAGCAACAAACATGTACAAAAATGTGGCTTACTTCAGCATTAACTTTTAGCTCCGGAACACTGTGCACCATAGGGATAGATGCTGCATTTTCACAGGAAGCTTCTTCATTTCGTAGATCTGCTCCACACTCCGCACACATGTCTTTCATTACAGTAGGATGAGTGCATTTCTCCAACTCCAGTAATAGATCACTAAAAAAATAAATTTCAGGATGTCACAATAAGGACAAAAAGGTACTTAAAAAAGTGCACACAGCAAGAATCAATTACTCCAGACTCATCAAAATGTATTTTAATGCTTCACAAAGACCCAATGAAAGAATTAATTGATACTTAGTACAAATACTAGTGAATATAGCTTGGAATAGAAGGTGGACGAAATGAATATGTTTCATATCACGTCAGGACTTCAATAAGTTGAATAAAACGTAATGCAGAGTACAAAGTATAGCAACTAATCAATATAATGAAAAATAACAGGTTTTACAGAAAAGGAAATGCAGCCATGAGCATAGATATGATAATCAAAATAGCGAGAGTAACAATATTGTCACCGTACGACAGTGAATATAAACTCGAACAGCTCAATGAATCCAACGAAACGGAAAGGTGTCAATGAATCAGTACAGAGCAGAACTTTATAGTCTTCCAATAGAGTGCCATAAAGCAGACCGAATGATACAATAACATAACCTATTCGAGCAGTGTTCCACTAGCAAGACTTTATCGCCACGGACAATACATTGAAAAACACCAGAAAGGAAACCGAAACATACCCGTAGACGATCGGTCTAGCCTCAAAATAAAGTCAATACAAACAGAACGTGTGAAATATGGAGTATAAGTGCATACCCTGGTCGAATAACGTCTCCCTCCTTCACTAGCAGCTTGCGCACAGTGCCCACTGCAGTTGCCTTAAGTTTTTGAACTTCGGGCTTTCCATTGCCGGGGCTTGGTTCGTATAACAATATTATACGACCAACAGACACAATAGTTCCCTCCTTCACCTTCCATTTGGTAATTTTTATACAATCTTCCAAAGTGAGAGAGAGAACAACAGAATTTGCGCTCATCGTGACCGGATCGCGGGTCAAACCTAAACTAACATGCTTGTAACATGAACATGAGCGCAAATATCAGCTAATATGCCTTAATTGAAGTGATTCCCCTCTAAAAGACTAACTGAGTGAAGAGACTGCCAAATTTTTAAACGGAAAACATGTAACAATAAAACTGCGAGTTAAAAGAGCATAGATAACTTTCAAAATGCGGAGTAGGTCCAAAGTGGTCAGAGTATGGTCACACCACCGACTGCCACCGACCAATCAAATTCTAATATCTTCTTCTTCTTCTTTACCGGCTGACTCTTTATTTTTAAATTTGTTGTGTAGTGTGTGGAGACGCCTGGGCCTGATGTTTACATCTTAGGTTGGTGGATCTATGTGTCAAACATTTCTTTGCACCGGAAAACTTCAGCTTTTCCGATAAAATATTCTTTCAGTCTGTATAGCTCTTTTCTATTTGTACGAATGCAAGTTCTAAAACATCTGACTTGAAGTTTATGATTGACATCATTCTCCTTCAATTCAGAACAGTTGAAATTGTCTCATTTTATAAAACAGTCTATAATTATTACATGATTTGCCGGGTTATTGCTTGCAATTATTTTGCTGATTGTTTGTTGCTGATATTCTTCATCCAGATGTATGGTCGGACAGATTTTCAATATATGTCACAAACGTTTTTGTAAATACCTGCCATGAATTTGTATTCAGAATAATATCAGTTGAAGTTTAAAGTTGATGTTTGTTCGTCAATAATAAGCAGTATTTAAATATTGTGGTTATATAAGCTTGCTATTATTGTGTTGGCAGTTGCAATGAGTTTTGTGTCACCATCTCCACCCAAAAGGCATCAACGGAAGGATGTTAGTCACGAATTGAAAGAGATCTCGAAAAGAGCTAAATTGCCTGGTGGAGCCACTCCTTTTAACACACCCTACAAGAGTCGAAATCAGAGTGTCTTCATCCCTGATGCAAATGATAAGCAAATTAAGAGGGCTGTAAAAAAATTGAAATGTGAGTAAATCAGATTCAATTTTAAATTTTTGTTTTCTTTTCAATGAGCTTTTCATCATTTTTATGGAATATTGGCATATTTCAGCTTTGGTCAACAAACAGTGGCATGTATATCACGTATCTCCACTGTATAATTGGGACTACTCTGAGGTTTCTATGAAACGGTTTGCACGTGTCTTGAAAGAGAAACTTATGGCAAAAATCTCTGATCAAAGCATTGTTGAGTATGATGTTTCATATTCCGTAGTTCCAAATCTCCAACTACATGAAACCGATCATCAAGCAATTGAGGTATCAACAGTTTGCAACTATTTTTGTTCTGTGGGGCGTGGCTATGAAAAAATCTCAATTTCTTTTTCTTCTTAATATTTTTTCAGGTGACTGTTTTGAAAATATCAGAGAGAGATGTGCATATTGTGGTTTACAATGCCATTCTATTATCTTGGGGTGCATCCAATAATGTGTACAAGGAAAATAGTACCTTCTTGCCAATCTTGATTTGTCATGGATATAAAGGTAATATTGCTTTTGTCTTATCCTCAATTTGTTCCTCCCAGAGTAACATTTTTTGTACCCGTTTCATTTGTGCATTATAAACATGAACTAAAAAAACCTTTTCTTTCGTAGGTCTGATGAAGCAAGTTCACTCTGAACTTCAGCTCCTTCATGATTGTTTTATCAGCCCGTTTGATATGCATGACGAAGAGCTGAGGACACTGACTGTAGGTGTTTTTGCAAACTCATCATACAAAGACAATGATAATATTAAGATAACATATGACATTCCTCAGAAAAGGAAGTCAGGTCTTCTTGACATCACTCTTCCCACAAGCATTTTATCAAATCTTTGGGCAGGGTAAGTAAAGTGAACAGTTGTTTATTTTAGAACTTAAGTTCAAAGCCTCTCTAAGTGAAAGGCAACTTGTTCTATATTCATGATTGTTTCAGTATCCATGGGTCCACCTCAAGGCAATGGAGTGAAGAAGAAGTTTCAATGTTCTGGAATGAATTACATCATCATGCCATGCGCTCTGTTGGTCTTGACTTAGGCCATTGCGGTTTGGCAAAGATTACATTCCCGGATATTGTGTTTACTCAAGAAACGGTACGTTGAGAATAAACATTACTTTAGGTCATACAATCAACAGTACTGTGTAATGTGAGCTTTTTCTTTCAGGTGTTTGTGAAGAAAAAAGAACAGATGTGCCTTGCCCTGTGTTTCCTAATGAGTTTAGACACCACATTGTGCTCAGTGACGCCCAATATGCATGAAGTAGTAGTACTGGATTGACTTCATTACACTTCAAAACATATAACTGTTGCGTGATCATTCTCTTTTTTGTATAGACAATGTATGAAATTAAATTATAATATATTTTAAGCATAATTAAAGCGCGCACTATATTTTAAATCCCTCTTTGCTTGGCAGAGTACAAGTTGTTCTGCTTTTTTCAATGAAAGCTCACAGTATATTCTTGAGTAAAACAGTGAAATTTTCCACCAGTGACTATTGTCCTCAAAATTACACATCAAATAGCAAATTGAAATAGTCTTCACACTTAATTTATAATTTAAAAAAAAAAACAGCTCAAAATTAAGACAAAGGTTTCTGTCATAAATTTCACTGACTAGCACAGTGTAGTCATAAATTTCTCCTAGATTATTTCATCAATCTAGTGCAAAGGCTGAAACTATTCATGTTAAGGTGAAAGATGGAATGTAAACAACTGTAAATTTCAAATAACAATGGAAAAGCCAATAACACAGAATAACTAGAAACCTGAGACCTATGAGCATTCCAAAGAAACAAAATGATAAGCGCATATTCATCATTGAAGGGATTTTAGACAATTAATATGATTGGGACATAATGGAAATGTAAAGCAATTCAATAAAACTGGGAAAAAAAATTTAATAAAAATGTAAGATAGTGATGGAGAATCATCATAAGGACTAGTAAATGTCACACCAACATTCCTCTCACGCCAACTAATAATAATGGTAATAATAGTAAAGGGATTCAGATAAACTTTGGTAAGACCCATGCAGCCTTGTTCTTACTGAGGTGCTAACTTTCACTCACATTTCCCCACAACATGTAACAATGCAGCACACACACTAATCCTTTTATCAATGGAAATATGGATGATTTGATTTTAGTTATAATAGAGGTCTGTACATAGACATTACATTCCCAGATATTGTGTTTACTTGAATCTTTTGAGATATGAATCCCCTTTTCATCACATTATTTCTCATGGTACATAACGAGGACTACAATGTAAAGCAACATATAAATGTAACATTTTCAGTCACTGAATACAAAAACAGAATAGAATCACAACATACCAAAATAATTCGCAATGCCTCTCACATATAAGAAGACACTCCACACTCAAATTTTTGGAGGATTCTACTAAATGATACTAAAAAGGATTAATGGAATATTTTCAACTTACATAGCATTCACGGGTATATCTTAGCAAACACCATGGGTTACACTTGTACAGGGAATCAAACATTAATTCACAGATGGGAACCCACAACAAGGCAGCTAAAGATAAACAAAATTGTACACTTGTTTGAAGATCATAACTGAAAAATCCAGTCTGAGAAAGGCAAGTATTTGCAAACAGATTTACAACTGAAAAAATCACACTTCTCAGCACTGCAGAAAGCAAAATACAATAGATTCTATGAACATGGTTTGAGTCTTCCCCTTTCATTTGTTCAGTCCTCAAATGAGGCCAATTGTCATTCAAAGGCAGGTTACAACTATCATATCCACACAATTTAATAAAGAGTAGCATATTCCACAGAGGTCGCTGTGAAAAAATATGCCATCTCAATCTCATTCAACACTTGCTTTGACCATGCTTTGACCAACAACTAACAAAAATAGAGAAGTTTAGACAGAAGGGATCGCTGATGTGTCTGAACAAATTTATTCTGGCTGCTGGTCAAGCTGCCATGGGTTTCCCACTTCAGTTGTGCATGAGCCGTACTTAACATTCTTAACAGCAACCACCATTTGCTCCACTATTCTGTCCATTTGGTGGAAGATTGGTGTTCGTAGGTGAATGCTGAGGCCCAATTTTGATGCCGTTAGCCTGTAAAATAATTATCGTCAGATATTATTATTATTAATACGTATAGGTAGTAGGTAGTGTATTGGAAGGAAATGGAAACACTTTATCACCTCATTGTTGATATCGAAGACTCCCTCCTGAATTTTCTCATAAATTTCTTTAGCAGTGTTAATGAATGCCTCCTCAACATTAGCAGCAGTCTTGGCTGAAGTTTCCATGAAAATTAATCCATGCTCATGAGCAAAGGCCTCACCCTCTTCCTTCTTAACCTCACGCCTGGTTTCCAGATCACTGGTAAGCAAAATATGGGAGGAGGTTTTCAAGAGTCAAAACACTATAGTGAGGAATTTTAGAAACTGCAATTAAGATCAAAATTATTTACTATAATTTACCTTTTGTTTCCAATAAGCATGATCACCATGTTCGAATTTGAGTGCTGACGAGCATCTTCAAGCCAAGTTGTAAGGTGATTAAATGTTTCTCGTCTGGTAATATCATACACAAGCAGGGCACCGGCTGCTCCACGGTAGTAGGAACGAGTGATTGACCGGAAGGCTTCCTGCCCGGCCTGAAAATTTATGGAAATAAAACTCAGATTTAGAAGTAATAAGTGAATGTCCAATAACAGCATAATGAAGATCAATTTTGAAATCTTGATTTTATGTTGATCATTCGTGTTGAAGATTTCCAAAAGACTACTCAATACTGGTACTCACAGTGTCCCATATTTGAAGTTTAATCTGCTTCCCGTCGATGGTAATCATTCGAGCTCCGAACTCAACACCTGCAAAACCAGAACAATAGATTATTACGCTTAGCATAAGATCATGGTATGCAAACACAAAGATCAGATCAGTCTTTACGTACCAATTGTCAGATCATGGACTGGCTGGAAGCGCTTGTCTGTAAACTGAAGGAGGAGGCATGATTTACCGACACCTGAAAACAGATAATAAATCATACAACTTGATTAAATAAGAAGAGAACAGAGGATAAGTATCAAAACTTAATGTCATAGGAAATAAAAATTATCAACAGCAGATCACTAAGATAATGCGCCAAGTAATCACAAAACAACAGAGAGAAAAAGTAATCAACATTTGGATTTTCTTTAGCAAAAAAGACAAAGCAGGTACCCAGGTGATCAAACAAAAGGACACCTTATGGTGACATAAAGATTTGACAGTAGACTTGAGTTAAGTGAGTGAAGTTCACTTCTAGATCGAGAGAGTGTGAATTGGTAGAAGTATAACATACAGTTAAGACGCTCACATAAACAATGACGTCCAAGAAAACACAAAGAAAACAAAATAATATAGATTGTCGCGATCTTAGGCCTTAAGTGTCAAAAGTTCGAAACGATGACTCCATTGTTCGCGAACTGTTTACCTGTATCTCCTATGATAATATATTTAAACAAGTAGGCGTAAGACATGTTCTTCGGATGAGTTATCGATCAATCAACAAAATAAACGCGTATGAAGTAGGTACAGCTGACAGACTTCAACCCCTCTCTGAAAGATATCTGAGATTAGTGTTCTACCAACCACACACTGCGCACTACGTCACGAAGTAAATACGCAACAACCAATCACCAAAGGCCGACTTCACTCGTCTTCTGCATTTGTTTGGCAGATTGTGTTTTTCAGTTCTGCCTTAGTTTGAAAACGTCAAAAAATGTTTACAGAATCAAACCTTAGTGCTTTAAAAGTATAATAAGTGTCAAATTTCTGGAAATTTATGCTTGTAGACTTTACCAATTTTAATGGCACGGGTAAAATCGGTCGGAATAAAGATCAGACATCAGTACAGTCACTGAAAACAACATTTATTTATAATATTTTTTATACCGGCTTGTGAAACTAAATGTTACTTTTCAAATTTTATCGCTTTATATCTCATCAGCCTTGCTGCTCGTCCGTTTGAAGTTTATGGCCTATTTGACTACTTTTCAAATTTATTCACGGAGAGCACCCGGCGCACGTCTGGTATCTGATTGAAGATTTGCATTTACTCATTCAAGTTCACATCGCAAGTTTGCTTTACAAAAAATATTAAATCGAGATGTGGGCACGAATAAGAACTTCCTTGAAGGTAAATTATGGAATCAATTGTTGCTTAGAGATCCAAATTAAAATCCTCATTGGTTATGTTTACATTCATTACATGTTCTTATTACATGCATATAAGATTACTTAATTTATTTTTATGAGAACTTATGAGTATCGCTGGTAGGGGCGTTTGACTTGTATTTACACGTCATGTAACTCTTCTCTTATCAGCTCTTGAAGCCCGCCGCCCTGTGCCAAGTCAATCAGACTCAGCCGTTCCACATTGCATCAACACAATATTTAAACCTGATCCCAATGGTCATAGAACAAACAGGTCGAGGAGAAAGAGCTTATGACATTTATTCACGACTTCTCAAAGAGAGAATTATATGCGTGATGGGGCCTGTAAGTATCACCATTATTTGTAGAAGATTTTTTCTGAAAGTTTGCCTATTTGAATTCAATTAATTGTTATGAATAACAACCACTGTTTGTGCCACTAATTGATTTTCTGCTTCTTTCAGATCACAGATGATTTGTCATCAGTAGTTGTTGCTCAACTTCTGTTCCTGCAATCAGAAAGCAGTAAAAAACCAGTTCATATGTACATTAATAGGTAACTAAATTCAATATTGATTAATTCAAGGCGTTTTCATTAACAATACACACTATAAGTTTGCATTAAAAGAAACTACTTTGAATTTTCATTTGTTTCCATTTTATTTTTGTGTGCAGTCCAGGAGGTAGCGTGACAGCTGGTTTGGGAATTTATGACACCATGCAATACATTCTTCCCCCCATTGCGACTTGGTGTGTTGGTCAGGCATGCAGCATGGCAAGTTTGTTGTTAGCTGGAGGTGCACCTGGGATGCGTCATTCCTTGCCACATGCACGTATCATGATTCATCAGCCTTCCGGTCAAGCTGCTGTAGGTATTGAATGTGCTATGCAAATACCTTCCTGCGCGTGGAGATGTTTGTACTCTAAGTTTATTTAACACCTCCAGGGTCAAGCCACTGACATAGTTCTTCAAGCAGAAGAAATAATGAAGCTGAAGAGGTTAATAAATAACCTATATGTGAAGCACACAAATTTACCTCTAGAAACCATAGGCAAGTTATTTTTACAATGTATTATATTTTTTTTAAAAAGGAAAGGAAAGAAGCATCTTTGTCTTTATACTGTCACTTTTCTGTTAATGTTTCAGAATCAAGCATGGAGCGAGATAAGTTTATGAATCCTCAAGAATCTAAAGAGTTTGGAATCATTGATAAAATTTTGGACCACCCACCAAAGCATGGAGAGATTAAAGAGGACTCAGGAACACAGTTACAGCAACCTCAAAGTGTATAACAGTGAATGTGCTAGGTCTAGAATTGATAATGCCTCTTCTTTATTGTGCATTCTTCTCTATCTTGCTGTGTTGGACTCAAAAACTCAAACCTCTTGATTTGGAAAAAGTCGCTAGAAGTCAGTCAATCTGGAGTGCTTTGAGTGTTACCATTTAAATTTATATCTTCAACCATAAATTTTACCAAGCCTTGTTAAATTTGAATGTATTGCGTCTACTTTTTTTTTTTTAAATTAAAGAATATGAATAGCAATTCACACATCGTTTCTCTTAATATTTCTTTGTTCCCAATTCTTCTCAATTTCAAGCCTTTTATTTTTCGGGCCTTATATATATAATGCAGTGTTGCAAACAAACTCTTGTCCTTTTTCTGTTTGTAAAAGCTTCCCATGCTCAAATCCTATGACAGCCTTACCAAAACATGTCTGTGTGAACCTTAAATGAAGTTAAATTCTCCAACACGTTTTTTAGTTCAAGTCGTGGTTCTGTTTGTAGTCTAGTTCGCCAAGAAAAAAACTCATAGGAGAACTCGATCTCGAAGCCGCAGTCGTTTAAAAGACGCGGGCCGTTTGCGCGCCTGCGCTTTCCGGGATGGCGAACGTGAGGCTACGTTCGAATCCAAAAATGGCTTCGACTTCCCTCCACTCGTGACCATCGAGACCGCCAGCATGGCTGCCGCAGTCGCAGCCATTTGCGGGACGGGACGCGCGTTTCGGATGCGCCTTAGTTGAGAGAAACGGTTCCATCATGGCGTGTAAATAGGAGGACTGTGTGCGCGACCGTGTGTTCAAAAATGACTGATTAAATAGGATTTTGCGTGATTTCTATTGTGATTTGTTGTGTAAAGTGAGTTCCAGTGCCGTGGATTACTAAGAATGGCTCAAGAACTCGTTCTTCATAGCCCTGTTGGTGCAGAGCCCGTTGTTTATCCGTGGCCGCTCAGCTCGGGAGTAAGTGTGATCTTGAGAGAGATTTGATGTGCTGTTGTGGAAAGCGCGAGTGCTGAAAATTTAAAATGTTCCTCTAAATTGTATTCAAAGTAGATTTGAATTATTCAAATTTTTCAACAAAATTCGTAACCTGCTGCATTTTTTTGTTGTTGTGTAATATCTTTTGATTAGAATGGGTGATACAGTACAGGAGAGGAAGTGTCTCTTAGTGCTGTAAAATCCAGTTAAAATTCGTATGCTCACAATAACTGCATCTATGTTGAAGTCTAATTTATAAATTTGACTGAAATATTCGGAATGTCCGGTTTTTTATGTCAATTGCTGTAAATAATCTACTTTTGAGAACGTAAAATTGATTGATGGGTTAAGGTTAATGGCCTACCTCAAAGTCTCCTCCAGGTAGAAGTAATTCTCTTGTTCTTTGTTGCATCTCCATTCTTATCCAATTTAGTTTGGTGTGACGAAAATTTCAGAAAGATTCTAATTCCTTTTTTTTCTTCTTTTTTTCTATGTACACTTTCAAAATTTTAGTCAATTTTAACATAAGAAGAACCATTCTTTAGCTTTGGATGGAATAATAAGTACTTAAAACTTAAAACTTGATCTGTATTTGTGTCAAATATTTTAAAATTCCTTATTACATTGCAGCCTATAAACTCATTGATTGGTTGTTTGTTAATACAAAATAAATATCAGCAATCTATTATTTGTTTTTTTTAACCAATCCCTATTAGTATGAATATTCTCACTGCTGTAAATTTTCTCTGAGCTCACTGTAATGACATAGTTTGGAAACTGGTTTTCTGTTTCATTTGAACCAAGTTTCTCAGATAGGTGCAGATTATATTTTGATTCTACACCAAAGTGACAGTTTTGAATCTTTTTTCCTACCAAAGTATTGCAAGCCCTGGTTAATCTTTGTTTGTTTTCATTTCCAAATAAAAAGATGCCGTAAAAATTATTGTGATATTGCACTGGTTTGTTCATTGCTCGGTTCATTGTGTTGCTTGGCACTACAGATCTGAATTGATGTGCAGCTGTGCAATTTTGTGTTGTAGGCTATTTGTAGGATTGTATTTTTATATGTGTGTTGTCTGGCATTGTTGTAGTTTCTGTCCTAACACATTCTTATCTTTTCCAGGACAAAAGCGATGGCGCAGTTGAAATTGTTGAAACTATCAGGTATGTGGATTTTAATAACATTATAGAGGGAGTTGCACAGTGTCAGTGTATTTACGTGTTCATTTATGGCGTTCCTCCTAGCGGCAGACATTTTGTGTACGTAGTACTAAAGTACACAGTCACGTTCCTATACAATACCTTACAAAAATGTAGTGGAATATTATGGAAGCATGTCCAATTATATTAATAACGTATGTGGTTGTCTGAGAGGTGACTTACACAGACTTCTGTCTGAGTTTTTTGAGGTACAACTCAAAAATCAGTGCATTCCCAAAATAGGAGTGGGTGTGGAAAGTCAGTAATTTGGCTATAAATCCTGGAGATGAGTCAGTTCTTTAAGTTCAAAATTTGTCATTTACATTTAAAGTTAGATTTTAGTCTTTTCCTTCTACTTTTTTTTTTAGTTTAGTTCGGACACAGACCCAAGATTTTTAAGCTGCTCTTGTGTGGCTGGTGGTTTTAATTGTATGGGCGGACTTTATAGGGAGTCCGCTGGTGTTAAGGACACTGATTTAGACACCTAGCTTCTTAGACTAGCTACAGGATGGGCCTGTGCAATGACCCACATACTTGCATCGGACCCAAACCACGATAGTAAAGTTAAGAGCATGTGACAGGCCTCGCGTCAGCCGACTTCTTCAGGCTTTTAAGATATCTGCGATTCAGGTGTGACATACAGGATTCTTACAGGTCAGGAAAGTCAGGGAAATTCGTCAGCAGTGTCAGTGAACTTCGAATCCGTAAGCCTTTCGCGCGCTTTCGCGCCTTCGGATCAATTTCCTCATTTTTTTTTTATTCGCGGTTAGGGATCGGGACCGTAATGTGTTACAAACTTACGTCCAGGAAACTGCTAATGGTGTGATCACACCAGGCCGGGCCCGATGGGCGTGAGGCGCGGCGTGAGGGAGACAGCAGCTAGAACGGATCGGGTCAACGCATTGTCGCGAGGTCCTGCTGTCAGCATGCAATGACTCTTTTTGGAGCTATGAATGTTTCACATTTGCACAGAAAAATCAAAACCCAGAATCTGGGGCAACTCAACCCAGAGACCAAGGGTAAAAAAATATTTTTGGAGGTGATTTTGAGACCTGTTGCAAAATGGTCAGGATTCTTTGAAACGCGTTTTGGAATAGGTCTCAAAATCACCTCAAAAAATATTTTTATTCCACACAGTTTCTGGGTTGGGTTGCCCTAGATTCTGGGTTTTGATTTTTCTGTGTGGTACCCAACTCGGAAATATTTCAGCACTCACTCTGATCCAAGTTCTGTCTATTCCAAGGACAGGTTGATGTTTGGTAGGAAACGAAGGACTGTGCCTTTGAATCCAAGAAATCACCCCTACGATTCCGAGGAACGATCCTTGGAACGATTGTGTGAAATCCTGTCATATCCCTGAACGTCATTGCTTTTAACTTTGAACCCACCCAGGGCACCGACCGCCCAGATCCCGTGGCCCAGGGTGGCGCTGAGAGAGACAGAGTGGCCCCATCCATAACGCGGCCCGCACCCGGCAGATGTAAAGAGGGGGGGGGGGGGGGGGGGCGCCACTACCCCCACAACGTGAGGACATACGCCTTCCCACGGCTGACGTCTCATCCTCATCTCTTTAAATATCCCTCCCCTGCCATGCTGCTCGCTGCCGCGCCGCGCTGCGTGGCCTGCCCGATGCACACGGGCACCGCGGCGAGGTGCGGCGCGGCGCGGCGCGGCGGGCTCCGCGGGATGGATGGATGGATGGATGGACGGTGCGCCGCTGTGCGGTGCGCTGAGTGAGTGTGCACGGCGGCAACGCCGCGCGTTCGGATCGGAGAGAACTCGGCGTCGCTCGGCTCGGCTCGGCTCGGCTCGAGTGGGTCCAGTCATGCCTTAGCTTCAGCCGCCCACTCCCACCCCGCCTCGCCCCGCCCCGCCCCGCCCGGCGTAGTCCGGTGCAGGAGGGGCAGGGCAGCGATGCATCCTGCAAGGTCGCGATGTGAGGGGGGCGGGGCGGGGCGAGGCGAGACGTTTGGTGACCGGTTGGCTGGCTGTTGAGATTGCACACGGCCTGGCTGGGCCTGGCTGGGCCTGGCCCGGCAACACCGCGCCCCATGCGATGCGTGCATCGGCTGATCTTGTTGCAGCCAATCCAGCTGGCTGCAGGCGTCGCAGAGGAGAGGTAGCTGTAAAATTACGAGCGTCTATTTCTGGCGCGGTTCAACTCAGTGTTGTGCCCGTAAATAGTGGGTGTACAGTCGCGCGCTGCTGGCGTAGAGAGCCTGGCGCCTCCGCTCGCTGCTCCACGCCACGCCACGCCACGCCGGCTTGGAGCGGCGCTGCTTTCTCCTGGCCTTACACGAATTGTGTCATTGCCTAGTCAGTAGTTTCTCCTCTTGAACTGCCTATGAACAGTCATTTTGCCGCGTGGAGTCACTTCCAACCGTGACTTACGTCGTCTGAACTACTTTTCAGATCATAGAAAATCATTCAGTGAAGATTGCAAGTCGAAACGCAGACACTGCCGAGCTACAGCATGCTGATCAATGAAGTACAGTCGAGTGGGAACATGAAGTTTTAAGTCTCTCTGGGGGGCTGAAGGCACTTGCCAGACGTAACAACCGTTTCAGAGCCAACTCGACTGTAAACCGAAGGGACGGTACTTCCCTCCCTGGCCATGCGTTGAATGGGCGTAATAAGTTGTGAATCCCGTGAAGTCCAGCAAGGCGCTGACTATGAAGCATGTTCCTTTCTTGCTGCTGCCTGCCAAGCGGACGTCAGTCCCCTCCCCTCTCCGTCCAAGTTGGAGCCCCTTTCCCACTCTCTCCAGGCCCGCCACGCCACGCCACGCCGCCCGAGGTGCTGGAGATGCTCCTTCCTCCAGGAACCTGAGGGCAGGTGGGGGGGAGGTCGTCGACCTTACCGGCAGGCGGGAGGCAGGCCTGCCTCCTGCTGCTGGTACCCGTGGCGTGGGGGGGTGGCGTGGCGTGGCTTGTTAGGCTGGACGTATACGTAACGATGAGGAACTTCAATGCTTGAATTCGGTCGATCGAAGGTCAGCTCAGTTCACGTGTGCTATGAGCGTGGCGTGGCGTAGCGTGGCGGCGCCCGAGAGCAGAGCAGAGGACTGATGCGACAGGGCCCCCGCCTTGGCGAGTGGGAGTAATGCCCTCGCCACGCCACGCCACGCGGTGCTTGCTCTCCTCGTCTCTTGTATTTTTCGGCCGGCGCTGAAGACGGGCGTGGCGTGGCGTAGCGGGGACCAGGCAGGCAGGCCCTGGCCTCTGCTGTGGCAGTGACCTTGTCTGCTTCCCTTGGCGTGGCGTGGAGCGGCCCACGTTGATTCTTTTCATTTGCCCCCCCCCCCCCTTTCCGCCTTTCCCCTCCCTCAATATCGCGGGTGGCGTCAAGCCGAACGAAAAATCACTCTTGACCGTCTGGAACTCGCCGCTAATTCACCCCTAATTCAAAAGTAATAATTGTCACTGATAGATTGCAGTTTGAGCTGAGCGCTGTGAGTTCCTCTGAAATCTCGATGGGGGTTTCCAAGAACCGCTGGCGTGCTCAAGTTCTTCGTTTTGTGATTCAATCTTCACTGGAATGAAACATTCAGTTCTGAGTGTGCGACGCGGTGACGAGCCCTGCGGCTGCTGTGACGTGAGACGTGAGGCTTGTTTTGAAGAGATGAGGTCAATGACCCGCCTCCCCCGCTTTACTTTGTGGCAGTGACTTGCACTTCACACCTCAGCCCTCGATCCTCGGCGCGTGCTGCAGACCCCCGCCCCCCCCCCCCCCCCCCCTGACCTTGGGGGACTGCACTCCACAACCAGGCGGACTTGTTGTTGTTGT
>CABIKL010000029.1:0-40159 GCA_902196195.1 Aptinothrips rufus | reverse complement strand
TGGCGGACTAGCCGGGCCAGCCATCACGCTTCTTTCCCCCAAACTCTTGAATCACAGAATGCAGAATCGCGCCTCGCTTATTTATGACTTTTGAATAAGTCCAAGGAAGTACATAGTACATATATATTAAGTCTGATGAAGAGCAATTTAACAGTAAATTAAAAAATGACTTTTCAAGTGTGTAGAGTGTAGATCAATTAGTGCCTCCTCGATTTTTATGTATCTTCTGTAAAAGGAAGAAAGCTTTAAAAATAGTCATACAAGGACTTGACCAACAATTCTAATGTGAGTTCAGTATTAGGTTGGAGAGAAATAATGATGCTTTTTAAGACTTTATTAATTTGCTCAAATTTGGCAAAAGAGAGCCATACTTCTTCTCTGTGAGCATTACCTGCGAATGTGTGAGTGAAAATGTGCTAGAACGTGTGAATGTGTGGGCAGTTAAATGTAAAAAATCAGAGCTTACTTGTCCACTCAATAAATAATGCAACCAGAACTTTTAAGACAATTCAAAAAGATTATTCTCTCTGGTTGGACCACTGCCTTTATTTATTTTGGTGTGTGTTGTACTACTTACTCATTTCTGAGATAAAGGCTCAATAAGTGCAATCAACAAAAGAGTTCACTATCTTTCTTACTTATTATATAGACGTTGTTTACATACAATACCTGTTACTGCATGTGATATACAATAACAAATTTTAAAAAAATTAGCTAAAATTTATTTGTGAACTGAGATGTCTTGTGACAGTTGATTTCTATGCTGTAGAGATTGCAATTAAAAAAAAGTGAATTTAAATGTACATTTATGCTCAACCTATCTTCTGACAACTCCTAGAAATCTTTACCATCTGTTGGAATCGTGATGGAAGACAGTGTTTTCTTGTTCTTCAATTCTTTTAGCTTAATTTTGAAAAATAAAATCGAAAAACCTATCCCAAATCATCGTAAAGGTTCTCATAAGATGAACCTGGGAAACTAGATAGTAATCAGAGACACCAGGTAATACGTGAACCAAGATGGTTTATTCAATCGAATTAGTACAATCCATGTAAAAAAAAATAAGTTTCAAAACATCTTGGAGAATTCCATAAAAGCTGGAGGATGAAACGCATGTCATGGACACAAAATATTTTGGTCAAAGACAGAAACAAAAGTTCGACAAAAATATCACAGTCTAAGTTTCAAGGAAACATTGTATAAATGTGTAACACAATAAAATATGTTGTTACAACACTTGATACCAACAACAATAAATGAAAAACTTGAATTAAGTTTAACTTCTAGTAATTTGAAAAGCCCATAGCAAAGATAAAATCCAAATAAAAATCAAATTGGATTGATTTAGGAATGCATCGGCAGTTTTGTTCTAGAATACTCTTAGCAAATGACAAGAAATCCTGTACATCATAAGACATAAGAAAATACTCTGACATACTCCACATATCCTGTCGGATAGGTGGATGACCCCCCTTCCCTTCCCCTGAATACATGCGTGGTTTCTAACATAAATTGGCTCATACTGCACCAAGAAGCTCAATAACTCAATGTAAATGAGGTATCATCATGTTTGGACATGAGTCACAGACATGCGCCCTTTCAAGACTGCCTTGATGATAAAGTACACTATCTGGGATGGAGACTAACAAAGGCAAGGTATCAGCAGGAACAAACTGCATAAGATGCAATTGTTGGCAGTTTTCTGTTTCCATCTCTAAGTTAGTAGAAGAACCTTGAAGAGATTCGTGTGCAGCATGATTCATCCCGTTCGCACCACCAACCATAGTCACGCTGTTATTGTCATCCCAAACAGATGGAAGTGCATGACTCATTTGATGAATCACACTGTTTGAAATATCAAGCACAGGCTGCACGGACGTGTTGTCTGAGGAACTGCTAACAACAATATTATCTTTTATATTTTGATGCTGGTGAATGGGAGAATCTGTGCATTGTTTTAGTTCTTTCGTAATATTTTGATCTGCTTCGTCGATAGTTTCACAATCTTTCATAGTACTACCACTGACGCTGATTGTAACAGAACTAGGAAAGCTTGCAAGGAGAGCCTTCCTCTTTTTGTACGTACGCTTATTATTTCCTTGACTTATTTTACGTTCCTCTTGTTTTTGGTGATTGCGAATGTGATAAGAAAGGCTTGAAGACTGAGCAAACGACTTGATGCAGCCTTGAATAGGGCAATGATGAGGCTTCTCTCCTATGAAAGAACAGAAGAAATAAAGAAAAGGAGATAATAATAATTTTTCAAAGCTTTATGTCTGACACAGACAAGATACATCCAATATCATAACACAAGAAAACAGTACCGACACTTACCGGTATGTGTTAAAATATGAAGCTTAAGAGTGTAGTTACGATAAAATGACCTTGAACACATGGTACACTTATATGGTCTCTCTTCGGAATGCCTCCGCATATGAACTTCCATGCTATCCCGACTCTTGTAGGTCTTTGAACACACAGGACATATATGAGAAACCTGTATGGGTTCATGAGTTCTTTGATGCATTCGTAAATTACTCCGAGTGGAGTATATCTTTCCACATTCATCACACACCCAATTGCCTGTTCCAGGTTTTGCACGAGGTGGTCTTTCCTAATTGACATTGAAAATTGTAGTAAGATAATTAAAACATAAATCTCATTTTTTAGAACAGGAAGAATAAAAGAAAATAATCACCTTTTTTTTTTTAGTATCCTTAAAATGAAGACGCTCATGGTTATTCAATCCTCCTCTAGTAGAAAATGCTTTTCCACAAGCTGAACACACATAGGATTTTTCTGAGGCATGAGTTAACATATGATTCTTCAAAGTGAAATTGCGATCAAAGGTCATATTACACACAATGCAAATAAATGGACGTTCTCCTGTGTGTTTACGAACATGAACCTTCAAAAATTGAAAAAAAAAATCATGAAAGCACAGAACAAAAAGGATAACTTCATCTATATAGAAAGCATGACTCAACGATAAGAACCTTCAAACTATCCTTTTGACGAAAAGTTGCGCCGCAAGTTAAGCAAGAAAATGGTTTTAGATCAGAATGAGTCATATGATGGATACGCATGTTTGCGGCAGTGCCAAATGCTTTTCCACAGATATGACAAGGGAAATCACGAGCACCAGTATGAACAACTTCATGTTCCCGGAGAGCTTTAGAGGTGCGAAAAGCCTTCTCACAAATCTGACAAGCCCACTTGCGTTCACCCTAAAAAAAAGAAGGGTGAATTTAAAAAAAGATGTGCCTTAGATTGCTTAAAATAACTAAATACTGTGCAATTCCTAAAAAAAAAAGAGAAAAAAAAAAGTTCTTGCACGTGTTAAACAATGGCTTGCAGAGCTTTAGAGTGACATGGATGTCATAAGAAATGAAAATGATCTCTTTCAAGTCTGTCCTCACCTTGGTACTATTTTTCTTCCTCACAGCACTGTCATCATTAGCTTGCGTTCCAATATTAATTTTTTCATTGACATGTGACAGCATATGCACTGAGAGGCTTTCTGAAGAGACAAATACTTTCTCACATGTGGAACATGAATGTAGATTCCTTTGTTCTAAAGTACCAGAAAACTAAAATAAGAGAAAAAGAAAAAAGTTTAAAAAAAATTTAAAAAGTTTACAAGAAGTACTGAAATGTTCACTAAAAATACCACAGTCAAGATAATCAGCTGATTTAAAAAAAACAAAGAATCATAACAAAACACTGAAGTAAATTTCACAAAAATTACGAACCTCAATGACAGCCTTAATGGATTGACATTCATTTGAAGACAGACTACCCTCAACTGTGGGCAAATCCTGAACATCACTTAATGACAAAGTATGAGACACTCGTACAAATTTGTCATGATCACTACTCTCATTACTCAACCTCAGCATTTTATGCAGAATATTGTCACTTAAGTCTTCGATATCTCTTCTTTCAGTGCAGAACGAGTCAAGAGACACGATTCTGTAGATGCACCCATTGTCAAGTCTTTCATTCTTCTCTGATAAATCCCCGCCTAAGTTTGCTTCAGAGTTTCCTTTAAGAAGTATTTTATCAGGAATGCAATCCATAGTCTCGTACTCAACATGTTTCAGAGACATCAATTGCTTTGGCAGTAGGCTTGTAGTAGTGACGTCTGAAGTTTGAGGCTGTTTAGTAAGACTTCAAGCAATGATCGGATTTTTCACGAAGTGGCATCAACTTGTAAACTGAGCTTCAAAAGCAAATTTCTGCTTTGTACGATTAAACATGCAATTAGTTCTTAGCAAATACAAAACAGCTCGTCCATGACTGACATTCATCGATTGATGGTTCATTATAAAAGAAACCTATGTCACATTAAACGTTTTTCAAGATTGGGGTGTAGAAAACAGGAAAATAGGGGATAGAGAACAACAAGCTTCTTGAGGGCAGAATGTTCACAATCAGTGATGCTCCCGGGAAGTCAGTCTTCGAGGACGGCCTTATCTGCAAACAGGAACCTTAGTTTGAAACAATGAAATAAATATTAATACTTGATTAATATGAATTAAACAGGAAAATGGTTTGAACGTAACATATAACTGAAGTTGTTCAAAACAATAACATAACCTACATATGTGAAATGTCACTCATCAACAGGACTAAGAATTACTGAAAGTTAATTGGTTGGAAAAGAGAACCACGTTCTTTAATTTGAGAGGAAAAAAGCTTAGTAAATGGGTAAAATAAAAGACTTTTATATCAGGTTTAAAGAAAAGTATCAACAGGTAACGACACCCTTGTTATTACTTTATCACTGATCAACGAGAGGAGGGGGACGGGGGGAATGGGGAAAGACGACCTCCTTCACCTCCCCCCCCCCCCACCCCCTCTACGAATAATTTACTGTTTACTGGTAAATTTATTAAATACTAAAATTATACATTATAAATCTATCATAGATTTGAAATAATATTTGTCATAAGTTTATCTTCGTAACTTATTACCCGAAATGAATAGAAAACAAATAAATAATTCAAAATATGTTTTTTTCTTAATGAACTTTTATTTATTTTGAAGATATATATCACATACTAGCGTGATAAAAGAAAGGAAGATACAAAAAGGGCTTAGCCTGTTGGTCACAGTTTGATCACATAGTGGCAAAATGAATGGTCATGTAACTTTAAGATTGAAGATGCAATATGCAGTAATTCATAACAATATTTAATTTTAAAATTTAAGTCTTCAAAGCATCAGAAGCATTTAAATTCCTTGGCTACATCAAGTTAATGCCCGCCTCAGATTTCTGTTTCTGACTGAGGTGAGAAGGACACTGGTGGAGCGGCCTCCCTTCTCCCCTCTTTGCCTTTGAGACATACCACAGAGAAACAGAAACCCGTGTCCGGCCTTAACTTTGTGTGGCCTTTCTGAAAACACGTCAATCTGTCCAAGTCCTTTTCATACAGAAGTTTAAAATTATTAATTTTCATTGTATAGCACAGTAAAGATTTAAGATCAGCACACGCACTATTCACAAGTCATTAAGAAATTTCAGAGCTCATCCCCAGAGCCTAGAATTATCAGAGCTACAATTTGAAAAGACTTAAAATGTACAAGACTTCAATTTGTACTAAAAACCATCCTATCACAAATAGAAGAGCGAAGTCATGGCAGTTGTACAAACAAAGTCTTGAAACTCAGTCAAAAGTTGTTCATAGCTAATAAGTGAACTTAAGACAGCTTCATTAATGTATTGCTCTGAAGGAAGCCAGAAACAGACAAGTTATCCCAGTCACATGATGAGAGAAGATGGCATGGAGCAGAACAAATTAAACTTAGGAGTAAGGCATAAATGTTTCCATTCTTCCTACGTACGTTCAGTTTTAAGCAAAACTTATGGAATGAAAATGTCTCAACTTACATAAAATGGAATGAAGTAAACAGTCCTTCAGTGTTATGAAACTAAGACACAATGCTGGGAGAAATGAAAGGTTAGGAAAATTATTTGACAGCGCTTAAGAAACAAAAGCCTTTTTGTCTGATTCTGTTTGCTTGGAGATCACGACTATTTTCATGTGGCTCATTCATAGCCCACAGCTCACAGAGATATTTTGCACAGGTATTCTTATATGGAAGCTATAGTGCTATCCTTGGGATTTACTCTCAGCATACTGTCAGAGAATACATCAAAAGCTGCCTCATTCCTCACCATTGCTGTTAGCATGATAAACTTTTCTCTTGTGAGCAGGTTTGAGAGAGGTACACTAATTTATAACACTGGAGACAGTGTTTCTAGCTCAATATGTCATAAGCCACAGGCAAAACACTTAACAATAAATACGCAGTCGATATCACTAAGTAAGACTAAATTACAAAACAAAGTGCTAGACAACGTTCTAGTAAAAAGTTTGGAGAAGAAACTTTAATCTTTTTTGCCCCCAAATGTAGTTGTTAAAGTGAACTTGAAAGAAAGTGCTTTGCAGAGAACCTGCTCAAAACCAGTGCCCAGGCGTAGACAAAAAAAAAAGGTAAAATAAAAAGAAAACAAAATGAACCAAAAAATTAAAATTTCTGAGGAAATAAAAAAATTAAGTTACATCTTACAAGTTACAGCTTGAGTACTGAAAGCAAAACAATGTGTACTTAAAAACCAAGAGAAAAATATTGCTGCAGTAACTGGCATTAACACACGGCACAACAAGTATCATGGCATTAGATTCAAATATAAACAATAGGTACAACAGGCATATTTAGAACAGATATCACATAGCATTGGCTTTACCAATCTTCTAGATTATTAAGCTGAATTCAAATGTATAAAATCCACAGGAAGTCAGACTGCAAACAGTTCTTTACAGGGTTGTCAATGAGTAATTGTTACACTATCAAGCAGAGAGCAGAGCATCATCTTGAATTTTTTCTGCATGTGCTTTAAGATGGCTTAAAAATTCTAGCATAACTGTTGTAAAGGCCGAATCCACAACATATTGAGGTAGCCACCCATTTAAATTTGTATTTAAAAGCCACTGGAAAGCACAGGCATTGTCTTCACCGGGTAAAGGTTTCATAACCCAGCACCCAGGACGGTTTTCACCTCTGCCAAAAACAAAATGGGAAATTCATGGACAAGGACAAAAATTAAATGTTGAAATACATTGTCATTAAATTTGACCTAATCTGAAATACCTGATGTATTGTTTACTAGGAGGTTTTGTAGGGTGAGGAACTGATGCACCTGCTGAAACAAAGGCACCATCCTTAAAGTCCCAGTGGCGCAGAACAACAAAATCACGACTAGCAACGACACCTCCACCTCCGGCTGCACTGACTTGATAAGTTATGTCAGTTCGCTGATCAATAACCTGCAAAATTTGAAAGTATGAGATATATGTTATTAAGAATGCTTTAAGCAAAGTAAACAAACAAGTCCATCTGTATAAATAACCTGCAAGCGTTGAGACTCAATGACTGTTGGGTTCCAAGCTGGCATCTCTTCAATGCGGTCAAATAAAAGGTTCAACAACTCTTGTGCAGGCAAATTAATTTTGGCTGTCAGGCGGAACACCTTTGATCCACCTTTGGTCAGTTTTGAATGTACGGTTTCACCTTCAACAGTTCCCTTTTCAAGCTGCCAGTCAGGGCTGTTAATCAACGACCAAGCCACATCCAAAATCTCTTTAGCCCGTTTACGGTGATTATAGAGCTACAAAAGAGAAGAGAATAAGATGTACTGAATGTTATAAAGTCTAAATCCAAAACATTTATATGCACATTGAGATGTATTTTGAACCCAATTCTCTTGTACCTGGATCTTGTTGCCAGCAGAAGATGGTATATGCTGACTTTCATCATCAGAACCTGTTTAACAGACAAAGAAGTCGTAAAAATGTTAACACATTTTTTAAAAAGACAAAATGTTGTGTGTTTGTAGCTTTTTAAGTTATACCTTGAGGAGAGTCCAATGGTGAATAGAAATTGGCTATGGATTCAGGATTGTCTCGAGATCCAGGGAGATTATTGACATAATTTCTTACTACTGGATTTCTATCACTCTCTTGATACATTGTAGAGGCTATAGGAATAAACAGAGAGAATCAAACTTAATCATCTTTTCTGCAGCTAAACGACACTGAACTTCCAAAGTAAAAATTATGACTTTGAACAAAAAATTTTGTTAAAATTTCAACCTAATAAACAACGAAAGTTTAAAAAAAATTATTATTGCAATAATTAAATGAAGTTAATCTGCACTTCTACTGTACTTTCACTAACCACACTGAGTACAGTAAAAAAAGATTGAGCAAAGAGACATGCTATTATATGGAATATTGCAAACTGAAATGGAGAATTAATAAATCTGGTCAAGAGATGTGATGTCCTACCAGGTCCCTTGTTAAAGCTTGTTAAGCACGGTGTTCGTTAGAACCCAAAATATAGGAAAGACAAGATAACAGTAAAAAAGATCAACTTACATAATAGACATTCCTTTGCTTTCATTTCTTGAGGAAGTACTCGGAAGTCCAGAAACCATGCTTCACCCCAAGCCAACACAAATGAAACAAGTATCAACATTACTTGGAATGTGGTTTGGTTAGCGTGTGGCCACTAAAATGAAATCAAATGGGGAAGAAAAAAGAGGAGGATAAAATTTAAGTGCTTTAGTTGCAAAGGAGAAGCTCCAAGAGAGATGAAGCATTTCTGACAGATCTCAAACAATATTTCTTTTCGCATGAAATTTCATACACAGAGAAATGATTGTCCAAGTATTTTTACAAATACTAGAAAGAACTTACATCATACTGAAACACCTTTGCTATTAAAAATGAGCAAGTTCCAGCAGTTGACAACTGAAACCAAACATTTTAAATTATTTTGAGAATATATTTTGTGAAAGTCAAATGTGAATACAATAACAATTACGTGTTAGAACTTACTGCCACAGCACACCAATGATTACTATGCAATAGGGCATAAAATAAAAGTAAAACAGTAAATCTTGAAGTTGCAGCCATCTATGAAATACAAAACACAATATTAAAGTATGTCTTAAGAATAGGGATCAAGTAGTTTAAAGGAAATACAGTGTATAGTTACGTACAACAATATCAAATAGAGATGTTCCTATGCTATAATGAACCACTTGGTCAGACAAGGACGAAGCAATGTCCCCTCCATTAACGAGCTAAAAGTAGAACAAAATCGATGGCGACAGGACATGACAAATCTGGTAGTAATGTCTTAGTAAAACAAATTAATGGCTGAAGACAAAGAGAAATTTAAAAAAATACTCACCATCATACACATAAGCCACATTAGGAGTGTTAGAAGAAGATCAAATGTCACCAGAAGACAGAAGAAGCGCCTCACCACGGACATTCTATTATTGCGGCTCATTCCAACATATATGTCTTCATCGTACAGGTAACTATTATCTAAACAAAATGATATTTTTAAATTAGATAACAAATTTGCATGATGTAAGAAAGAGAATTCAACTTAACTACGCAATACAATACAAGGTAAATAATTTTGATACTACTCATACGATTCAATACAATTAAGTTGGAATAGATCAGAACACCCTGTGAACGGATAAGAACTTGGAGATCTACTTATGCTTTATTACTCACAAATATAAGGTGAGGACTGCCTGTGCAGCTGACTCGAAGAACTCCCAGTAAGCAACACCTCAGCAGCAGTCCTGATGTCTCTTTCAGTCACACTCATTTTGAACCTGTTCACATAGAAACTTAACAGTTGAATTTTCAATGTCGTTGAAATTCATTTGACAGAATAGCACAGGCCATTTACCTCTCCACCGAGACACTTATCGGTCAACGTAACCTACTACAAAGGATGACTATAGGATAGATGCCCCTGAAACTAAGTCATGACCACAGGAGAAAGTTTAAAAATTTCGGTAATCACAGTCTAGATGAGAACTTGCACAAGTTTTGACTAAACATTAGCCTTTGTTGACTATCTTTCGAGTGTCTTGTACAGCATGAGGGGAGTGCGGGGAGCGGGGAGGGGAAAGGCGCGGACGACAAGACGGCAGCGCCCCCTCGTACCCCCCGGAAGCTTTTGCTTCAAGGCGGTGGTCTGGGAGGTAACTTTAAAGGCAAATTGTACAGATGCATAAGTTTTCAATCAATTCTTGACATGAATTTTGAGCAGAAATATGAAATATGTGTGTTATCATCATAAATATATGTTTGTCTGAAATCCAAGGCAAGATTTTAAGAGGTTTTCCTTCAAAAGTCAGCAACTTTCCACTTGTACATGATGGATTGCTATTTGAATGTGAGCTAATTGGCAAACTTTGCAGTCAAAATTTGTGAGAGTATGAATGAGGCAAAGCTTTACGTGAACTTCTTAACGCACTTCTTAACTTCCACATAAAGAGGAGATTATCATCATTGGTATCTTAAATCATGCAATAGTTCCTTGCTGTAAGAATGTCTACCTGCTGGTGCAACAGATTTTATTTTCCATTAAACATGTTAAAAATAGTACATAAAGAAACAGTCTCATATCACATAAGTAGCTTACTCTATTTGTGGAGTCTTTTTAGAGATAGTGCTAACAACGCTTTTAACAAGGCAACGCTGCACAATGGGATATGTTTCCTCACAGCACTCGACTAAGCGGGACAGTGCTGTGCTCACACAGGAAACAGTCATCGAGCCTGTTTGCCAAACTTGGGATACTTGAGAATGGGCTCCCATCATAGAAATTGTAATCAATCCATGATTTTGACTATCACCATTAACACTTCCACTGCAAAGTTTTTCCTCTTCCTGGGTGGGATCCACTATCAATACTTCCCCTACAATGCCCTGAAACAAATAAAGATGCTGTGAAAAAAAGCAGTTCAACGCCGAAAAACAAGGTGAATGGATTGAAAAGTCAAAGCTTACAATAGATGCAGCTGTAACAAGGTCATACATCGGCACATGTGCATCAGCCAAGGCAAGTCCTGCACATGTGATGGCAGCAGCCAGAGGGCCACCATCATTTTCCAAAACAGAAACATATATGTCAACTTGGAAGTTTGGAAATTCATGCTGGAAACAGAACACTATTGTTAGTAATTTGCAAATACTATTCGAACATCTTGTGAGTGAATTCAGGCTCCCATTCTGAGAGACAAGAGATTGATCACAATACTTTCAAAGAATACGGTTTTTAAATGTCTTGGAACATAATTATATCTTCTGGTGGATACTTGAAAATATATGACCACTTGTAATTCAGTTCTATAACTGTGGGCGATTCACTTCTTCAACTGATAGCCCAGCATAATTTCTCAACTGCAAGAGCCTCAAGAATGCAGATAATAGCTCAAAGAAATCTGAGTCGCAGATGACCCAGTATTGTGAAAATGGGAAGGTTGGGCACACCACACGTACCCGGCACACTGCTGGCTCTAAAGCTCTCCTCAAACTAAGGCTAAGCTCTTTCTCTTCTGCGTCCTGCTGGTGCGATCGACGAGTCAAACAAGAAAAGGGAGCATATTTGAAGACACAATATAGTTCACCGTGTTGACTGTATTCAACCCGGTTAGGAATTTCCCGAGGGTCGAACACCGAGCAGATGACTTTAGTGTTATTAAGTTCGACGTAAGCGGATCCCTTGGCTTGACTCACAACTCCCGTTTTGGTGTCTACAAAGCAGAATTAGAGTACAAAATTAATAGCAAGCTCCAAACAATCTAACCTTCAAAGTCATTTGCTTACAGCATGTACGATATCAACTCATCATACTTACATATTTTACGATGTTCCAGCACCTGTCTTCCATCCTTGCGAGTGAATTCCGAATCATTTAATCCAATGGAAGACTCAATATCTTTGGCTTCAGTAGATTTAGAATGCCGAAATAGACAATACGGAGTCGAATTCTCCGGGCCTTGTAATCTTCGGTTATCTCCAGAAGGCATTTTTCGAACCGTATGAACAAATATAACTTTGTAAATGAGATGTTTTCATTCAAAACAACTAAAACTAAACCCCAAAATAAAAAAATCTGAAATTAAACTAAGACGATTCATGGGATTCACGTGCAGACACAACACTGCTCGAGATCTAAAATTCTCATAAGCCACAAAACGAAATCAATTTTTCATATAGCAATATTATTTGTTACATTAATATCGACCCAAGTGTATTTTATACTCTGCTGCTTGACCGAATTTTTTTGCTCTCACAAACATCAACTGACAGATTTTGGAATTGATAAATGCACAAAGGTACTTACTCTATGATTAGGTTCATGGAGGACGAATGGTGAGCGGAGCGGGGTTGGCGGAGAACATGAGGAAAAGGGTGGCAAAATAGGGGTTGGGGAAGTAGGTGCTGTAAGGGGGTCGGTTTGGGGTAGTTCGGCGGGGAAGTGGCACGGCTGCAGGGGGAGGACCAGGGAGGACGGGGATGGGGTGGTAGAAAGATTCGATTGGTGGCCTGTGCTGTGACCATGCTGTGACGTTGTGCCCTACTAAGCAAGGAACGGATGAAAAGGGGCTCTTATTTTACATAAGTTTAGTCAAGCAAGCTCCAGACCTTTTACATCCTTAATTGGAGACTTTGGTTTGTCTTCTTTTGCTGCTCAGTTCTCTTTGGCAGGTGAGGACTAATGTAATTTCTATCCCTCAGAAATTATTGTACAGAACAATTTATATTAAGATTCCTGGGAACTTACTATTGTTTTATTTTTGTCAATTTATATAGTGTTGTGGACATGATTTCTATGCCTCTCGTTGCAAATCCATTGGCTGTGACTATGACCTGGAACCCCCTTTTTTTTAGGTGTTGAATTTTAGCAAGTTTGGAAATTAAAAGTGACTTCAATCTCAGATAAGAAAAAAAACATAGATTTTGATAAGTGTATCGAAATACTTTGTAGATTCATGAGGGATGTCAGTGCTCCATAGTAGTCAAAACCAAAATATGTTAATGCAAAATTAGAACTCTGCCATGTTGGAGGGCTAAGCATTACTGCTCTTGTTATACTTAAATTTTGTCATAATTGTTATTTTATATCCATTATTATTTACAGAAAATGGGATATGAGGTTCATGTACTTCATGCCGGATATTCCGGCACCACTGATCAAGGTATGATTGCTAATTGCTCATGTACTTTAATTCGAGGAAGACACAATGTTATTGTTGATACGATGACTCCTTGGGACAAGGATAGAATCATATCTGGTAAGTCTTTTTATTGACGTAAGAACTGCTTTGCTAACTGGAATGAAAAATCAATTGATGGAGTGTTTTGTCCTCTTAGCATTGGCTCTTCACAAGCTCACTCCTGATGACATCCAGTATGTGGTATGCACTCATGGTCACTCTGACCACGTGGGCAATAACAACTTATTTTTGTATGCAAAGCATATTGTCGGATATTCTGTATCCTTCAGAGATGTATACACTCTGCACCCCTTTGAGGACGGTAAGTAGTGTTTCTCTTGCTTATCCATGCTTTATTTTGATTCAAGAGTGGTATTATGGAATGAATGACTGTTGGCTTTCCTTTTTTGTGAAGGGCAACCTTTTGTTATTGACGATGATGTCAAAGTTATACCAACACCAGGTCACACTAATACTGATGTATCAGTCATAGTGCGTAGCAGAGATCAGGGTACTATTGCAATTGTTGGTGAGTTATGCGAGAAAATTCATCTTTATGACTTCCCTGACCAATCATTGTTATTAATCTTATGAAATTTTCATAATAGGTGACTTGTTTGAGAAAGAAGAAGATCTTAAAGATCCCTCCATTTGGCGTACATTGGGAGGATCTGAAAATCCTCGAAGTCAAGAAAGATATCGCAATGCCATCCTTTTGATTGCTGACTACATTGTGCCTGGACATGGACCCATGTTCTCCGTAACATCATCTGTGCGAGAAGAAGCCAATAAGAAATCAACATTAAGTACAGGTCAAGCCAATTATTTGCCTCCAAGTTTTGTCAAATCAGGTTTTGCATTTCCTGCTACTACAGGGTATTCTGACTCCATGTATGGGACGAAATGGTCTGACGATGTGTCGTTAAAGATGGACAAATTTGACTTGATTGGTAGCTCTCGCTTATCTCCAAGGCCTTGGGAGGATAAGCTGAAAGATCCTGACATCAGTAAGAGAGACTATAACAAACCTGATCCTTCGTGGTCATCCAAACCTGATTTGTTTCATGGACCGGGGCACTTGGGGAGTAAATCTCTCTATGATTCAGGCAGCCGCTCGTTGGATGCCCGAATAAACTTCGATGATAGAGCCCGCAGCCCCTCAGTACGAGAGAACCGCACTTCTAAACTTGATGATTATAGTGGACAAGCTGCGAGAAAATATACTTCAGAAAGCACACTATGTGCTGGTAATTCTGTGGGAATTTTGAGGTCAAAGTCTGATAGAGATTCAGACAGATCACCTATAAACTCCTCATCCCACCATTTTGACTCAACAAAAAGTGATGTATACAGTCATGGACATGAAAAGTCCACTCGGTTTGATAGAGCTTTCATTGATTCTGAGGTGAAAAATATTGGTTTTGGTGACTACAAATCAGATCAGAAGTATGGCTCAGGCAAAGACTTATCTTTTAAAGAGTCTGACAAATCTGCTCTTAAGGTGACTTTTGGGTCCAATGATAAATACGACTCAAAAGATAAACTCTTTAGCACTGACAGAAGTGCTTCTAGCTTTACTTACGGTCAGAATTTTACTAGCATGAAACATGATGATCATTACTCCCAAGATGATAAGTTAGATCGGTTTAAAGTCAAACCTGATGTCAAAAGCTACAACCCAGATAAGTTTAGAGATGAGGTAAAGAGCGACAAATTGAAGTGGGATTCTCGAGACAGTGCCTTCAGGGATTGGAGTAGCCTAGAAAGGCAACGTCTCTCTGCAGGGGATAAATTTGGAGAGAATTCAAAAGCTACAGATGCAGGGGACACAAGAGTTCCTATTTTCAGTGATCCTCTATTGAAGTCAAATACAGCCCATGGGAATGCAGATTCTCTGGTGCAAAGAGATGACCGCTTTTCCAGAGTTATCATATAATTATTTAAAAAACTTTTGGTTCCACTAGTTTGATTTGTTTGTGTAGCGGGAGACTACCAACCGACTTGCAACATTGGTATAATTATTTAGTAATCTTGGCTTTGGATAACTGAGGCCCTCGAATCAAACCATGGGCAGATCTGAGTTTATCCGTATTAAAAGCCATAGTTGAATATGGCATGTTCCAACTTCTGCTTCTACTGATGATTCACTATGTAAAGTTTGACCCGATCTTCCAGACTTTGGTGTGGGATCACATTTCATGAGAATATAATCCTCATTGGCTAAAAAAGTATTCTTATTTGCAGCATACTTGCATCATTGTATTACTCAATGTAAATGGGCAAATGCATGCAGTGTTGATTTCATGTATCAATATAATACATCACCAATACAAAAACTTATCTATTCATACAGTGTGAACACTTATACGTACAACAGACACTGCTGATTATAAATTTGTACATATTGGGTATTCTGCTCATTTGCCTAGACTTCTACTTTTTAACATTCTCAAACCTCGGGGTTTGTTTTCCTAGTTTCGGTTTTTTTTGGGTTTTTTTTTTGCGCAATACAGAACCTATTGCTAGTCATCAATTGAAATAGTACTCTGCTTTGTGTAAATTTTTGTGCTTTGAATAGCTCTGTTGTCAGTTTTTAAGCTATTTATGGGTGAAAGCCATCATTATTATTATTATTTAACTTGTGATAACAATGTTTTAAGAGAGACTACGTATTCAATTTGTATTGAATGTATTGTTGTGTTGTTTTACTGTTGAACAATCTTCAGGAAAATTCTCCTTTGTTCAGAATAGATCTCAAATTATATAAATGAATTTTTAAATGTTGTTGGTATTGATGTTTTTATATTGAATGGGGGATATCTAATTGAGCTTCAATTGAAACAGATGCATCAATTTGTTACTAATCCATTTTTGGATTTATGCGCTCCTCTAGCTATGTTGCAGAGTATGTTACGTCAGCGTCTTTTCCATTTGAAGCTCTTTTGGTATTTGTTGTTATATTGTATTGTTAATAGTAGTATACTAGAGTATTGCTAATGATTAGTATGGAAAAATTAGACTATAGTGCCAGCACCAATTTATTTTGGTAATTTTGGGGGAAAATAATGTCTTGTTTTTCATCTTTTTGTTCCAGCCAGTGTCAACCCTGGGACTCATGACTGAAATGGCTGCTGACTGTTTTATTAACAAAATAGTCTTTCTTTTCAATATATTTTATTTTTCCTTTTTTTCTTGGAACAAATTTTTGTGCAACCCTTTCCCCCATTTACTAAGTGCTTAAACTGTTTTACTTTTCATCTGGTATAAGCCATTTGAATCTGGAACAAACTGTGTCTGCATGCCTCTAGAGACTACTGAGGTCACAAAGGGATCTCCTAATCACTATTGAGTTTCCATTCCACTATCCTTTGGCTTTATACAAAATTTTCTTTTGGGCATCTTATTTAAAGGAACGTTTAAAAGAAGATTTCTTCTTAATTTTTTTTTAAAGTTATTTTTTGTAGAGTTTTTACTCTTCTGCATAGTTACAGATGATAACATGGCCGTCGTATGTCAACATTTAGGTTCAACGGCAACATTGAAGGACAGGTTCTAATCTGATCTTGGCTTCATTTGGTCATTTCAAACATTTAGCATCAGATCCTTGAATCTAAGTTCTTGTACCCTCTTACTGCCATCCAAGTCTATGATATATTTTTTATTCGAACTAGTGGGTGGATATGAATCCTCTGAAAATGCAGTATAAGTATGCTGAGATAATCTTTAAACACTCAGCAAGATACCAAAGAATGTTTGTTGAATTTGTAACTGTGTACACACTGCCAATCTCATTTATGCGGATTTGGGAAACTTTCTAGTTAGTAAAGATAATTACATTTGTTGTTGTAGATGATCTTTGATATATGCTTTAGACTAGAGAGTTTATGGATACCCACAACATTTGCTGCTTCAATTGCAATAAGAATAAGTGTCTTTGTATGACGTATTGAACAAGTAATTGGGGCTAACATGCCCTATGTATTTACTAATCTTCCATATTTACATTCCCTTTTAATTTATTTATATACACCCAGATATCTTGACTAACACCTTGGTTGTCGTTCATGGCACTGAACTAAAATTTTATTATTGGTCACTTTTACTTTGAACAGAAACCAAAATAGTTCTAGTAAAGTATGATATTTTTTGTCTAATGATTTCTTATTTTCAGATCTATTTGGGTGGGCTATAAAAGATAAGTGTTTCATATTTTACGATACATTTTGACTTGTGACATTTGCAGTATTAATCATACAGTTTCCCACAAGAGTTGTTTTTGTTCTAGTTGAATATTTGATCTTATTGTGCCTTTGTACGTTGAAAAAGAAAATGTGAACTTTATTCATGGATTTAAAGAATGACATTTTTTTAATTGAAGTTGCAAATATTAGAGCTATTTTAATGTTAACACAACCTACCATGTAGGAGCGGTTTATCTTTTAACATTGTTGTATGCAGCAGTAATGTTTCAGATCTTTAAGAACCATAGAATTGCATGCATGTGATAGACAAAACAGAATCTACTGGAATAATTCTTATTTACCTCTCAAGTTCCTGAACAAATTTGATATTAATTTGAGGATATTTTGACATCAGGATGCAGTAGTGCTCCGGAACAAGCTTATCTAACTTGAATTAATTGTTAGCCTCTATGATGGCATTAGGACATCTGTCCCATGTGCCAAACGTGGCTGTCTAGCGAAGAAGTTGACCATAACACAGTTTAAATGGGTCCTGGCTTATTTTTTCAGATGACTGTGTTGAAATTTCAATCATCTGTGGAAACGTTACATTCTGGGTGATTTCCCAATGATATTCGTAAACCTAAAAGATGCCGTTTCCTGGCTTTAATGTCAGAGGAAGAATTTTTGGAGCATCTGACCCTCATTTGGTAAATTAATTGTTTCAAATACTGGTGCGCTTGCAAATAAGGATGGAGCCTCAGATGTTCGCTTTTCACTCTTTAGTGTCTCTGCATGTTTACCTCATTGCACATTGCTTTTGTTCCTTGTATTTTTATTCCAAGCTGGGAATCATAACTAAGCTGCTTCATTGTAACCACTTTTGCATCTTCATGTTATACTTTGTTCACCCCAAGCTTTAAAAAGATAATATTGTTGTGATTCCATTATATTTACGTGATGGGTATGACATGAGTCCTTAGCGTTATGATAGCTCCCTGATATGATGTTCCCCAATGCTTAGCGGAGTTCATGTCAATTTATATGATGAGTAATAATATATAACTACTAACAGTAGCGAAGAAACAATTTCATGGCATTAGTTGCCTTTGTAATAAATTTGCACCAAAAGACAATTTTTTTTTTTCCTTTTATGGCATTTATTGATGTCATACCAGTAAGGAAAAGCTGTTTATGTGGTCTAAATTTTTAGTTACAAATTCTATAGTTGTTGATATGAAAGATGCAATAAAGTTTCTTTATTATGAATGAGAGGTTCTACATTGGTAGTCATGCTTTAAAGTAAATTAGCCATTAAATGATGGAACCCAATACTTCAATGACTTTTACTCATAAGTAGGGTAGTGAGATACATCGGGATGAAATGGCTGATGTTATGTTTTTTAAATGGATCTCTTCCATTTCAACACCAGAAAACCGCCAGAAAACCAGAAAAATTTTCACTCATAGAAAATAATTTTGCAACGAGATTGTCTCTTCTCCCATCCTTTGTTACATCGATCATTTTTTGCCAAATCAAAACCAACTAAAAGACGTTAACAGCTGATGAGTTGGAACACTTACATCTTAGCCCCATTGTTGTTAAATTTTTTTAGTGGCGTTTTTCGGGTTTACTTTTCAAAACAACAACTATGTACAAAGTTTAAATAATTTTTTTATTCAACAAACTTATTCACGCAACAACAATGGGCTCTTTGAGATACACAGACTATAGTGTTGTATGGTACATGTTTTCATCCTCTTTGCTATATGACAGTTCTGAAAGTTGGCCTGGGCAACAACCCTTGATGAAGCATTAAAGATCAGTCCATCTACATGATAAACCACTTCTCATGGAATCACATTCAAATTATCAACAGTATGGAGCACCTAAAGTTATTTAACCCAAGCTTCTCAGGATTGTGAGACCTCATTGCCTAGCCTTTTTCAAGCTTTGTAAGAAGAAAGCTTTTCTTTAACGGTTACCAATTTTGAAGAGAAATTATCAGGCCCTATAGTTCATATCCATAAAATTCTTCTGCTAAATTTCAACATGTTTATCATGCAAGATCTCTTAGGAACATCTTACTTTTTAAATTTAAATGGATTACACTTTATGCTATTTCAAATTCAGCAACGCAAATGAATACAGTTTGACAAGGGTAGTGATTTAAATTTACTTGTCTCACGACTCTTTTCAATATCACAGAAACAGATCAACTTCAGCCTACTTCGATCTTTCAACAATCATAAAATTTAAAACTGGGATTTGAGCAAATCCTATTAACAGAGCCAAATCTATAATTTTTTTTAAGGCAAACAAACTTTACTTGTTCCCAAAAATGTCATAAAAGATATCAAAGAGACCATCTTCCTTACCATTGGTTTTGTCTATTACTTTAGAAGATTTGATGCTTTCTCCTTTAATTTCTTCAAGAATTTTATTTGCTTCTTTATCTAATTGGATCTGAAACATAAAAGAGTTCTTGTAAACTTTCTCAACTTTGCAAGTAAAATAATGATAAGGTCTTAAGTTTTTTTATCATCCAAACAAATCACTTGAATATTGATTTTTCTATTTTCACCTACTTGTAACATTTGCTTCTGCAATATTGGGACAACAAGATTGTACTTGTTTATTTTAGCATTGACTTGTTTGACGAAAGGTCGAAAACTCTCCACTGCCTGTTGCCATAAGTGAGCATCATGATATGACAGAGGCAGAGGACCCAAGGCTCTTCTTTTTTCAGTGAGTCCGTGGCGCAAATCATTTCTTTCTTCTCGTATTTCTTTTTGTAAGAGAATCCACTCTGGGGTGAAACCATTGTCAATGAGAATCTAAAAAAAAATACCCCCAAAGAGAACAACCATCATGAAACCATGAAAAGAAATAATCACACCCCTGTTGCAATAGATTGACATCCTTTGTATTTTAAATCAGAAATTTACCCACCTCATTTAATTTATGAGTAGTGAAATCCACATATGGGTTGGCAACATCTTGTTTCAAAGGCTTGCCTTTGCCTGACAGATTATCAAAGTCCCCCTTTGCCATTGACTCCTGAATTAAATCTTCGACAAGGCGATCCATTCCAAACCTACAACATGACACTAACAATTGATAAATATACATTGGCTGGTAACATGAAATCATTTACAGATGCCAGAGTAAGTACATGCTATGTATAATATGCCTCATAATATGCCCAAAATATGTGGGGGCAATTATAAAAACAATTTTACCCCCAGTGTCAAAAAGTAATTAATCCTACCATAAATTCTAATTATTTGAAAAAGAAAAAAAGGAATGAGGGAATTTTATACCAGATATTTTACCTGGTCTTAATTTTCTTGGATTCAACTTTATCTTTGACAGCAAGTGCTTCCTCTCTGTTGTGACTACAATTAAGGTTTAGCTTATGAATGCGGTGAGACATGACATTGTCAGCAGCCTGCAAAGCTCGTTGCTTCTGGTACTGTTTCTGACGCTGTGAAGGTGTTCCACTGCCATAACCATGGTAGCTCAGATATTGTCTATGTTGAGGAGCAGTATGCTGAAACACACCAAACAAGATTACTGCTCAGTGAGTTCTATTCATCAGAGCCTTATAAAGGTGACGAAAATGGCAGGAGGGGTCAGGAGGGGAGGGACCCATCAAAAGAAATATCAAAACCCAATGTAGAAAGAGAACCGAAACTTACTCTGATGTCATACTCTTCAACTTTATCGTATTCATCATGGTTGTTGCTCTGCTTGTCAGCTTTTGGCTCAGTAGAGTAATTTGCATGGAGGATACGATAGGCAGATTCCACCTAATTATCAAAATGTATAGCATGCTTGTTAACTTGAGTTTGGACAGCAGATCAACTACATTACACAACAACAATATTCAGTTCCTCCCACCTCTTTGAACTTTTCTGGATCAGCATCTGGAGAACCACTGTCTGGATGATATTTCTTAGCAAGAGCAATGAAGGCTGTTTTGATTTCCTCAATATCGCTGTTGACTGGAACTTTGAGTATACGAAAACATCGCTGAAAATTGACAAACACAAATTGAAAGTAGAGGAGCATGAAAACATAGGTAATCCACGATAAAACAAGAAATTAGTAAGAATTTACCAAAAGCTCTTGACTGGGGGCCCCTGCCGAACCCGAACTCATTGCACGTAAGAGGTTAACACTAGGGGAATGTAATATCGCTCTCCATCGCAAAGTCGTGTCGCAAATACTGGTGAACATAGTTCCGTTTCTAATCACTTCATAGAATGGCAATCGAGATCGAGACAGGAAAAATAATTGCACAACAGCCTTTTTATTTTTGACTTCGTTCGCCGTCGTCTGTTGTTGCAGTTCGTCTGCTCTATTATTGTTGTGGAGTAGTTGAAAAGGGAGGGGGAAGAAAGAAGAAGGGGAAGGGGAAGGGGTTGGAGGGGTTATCGGTAGAGTCAGGTAGAGTAGTGCATGCGTGGTCCAGCCGGCGGGAGGGAGGGACGCGCTCTGAGGACTAACGGGAGAGGACCGTGACCGCGGCGGAGATTCCATACAGAATCCGTTATGTCTTGTCCACAACGTTAAAGGCTACTCGTGCAGAGCTGGTTGACTGGTACTATCAGACCGAGTAGTATTGCGTCGATCGAGGGACGTTGTTGGATGCGCGAGACTACTACTTGCTGAACTCCGGAGTAAGGCTCCTGCCCTGAGCACCAAAATGAGACTCTCATTAATGAACAGTCACATTTTGATGGCATTTTTGGCTTCTTCGGTTTGGTTGGCTTCCTCTGGAACTGCACAGAAAAAGAATGTTTTGTTTCTTGTTGGTGAGTGAGCCAAAGTTGTGATTGACTGTTACGTACTATTTTGTAGTAGTATTCCACAATAAGTAATTTCCCTCCAGTTTGCTTCAGAGGTCATGTTGCATTATTCTTAATACTGTTCTAGCTGATGATGCTGGTTTTGAGATGGGAACTTATCGCAAAAAGGTAGTCCAAACGCCAAATCTGGATTCATTAGCTAAAAAGAGTCTCATATTTAATAATCTTTTTGGAACCGTGAGTAGCTGCTCACCTAGGTAAGTCCGCTATCTTGCAGAACTTTCTCAAATATAATCTTAACATTGCAAATGATAACCTCATGAGTTCAACTGAAGACTTCTCAATTTACCATTCGTCTTGGTTTTTGCAGCCGTGCTTCAATCTTGAGTGGTCTTCCCACACATGATAATGGAATGTACGGTCTTCATCATGGAGTTCATCACTTCAATTCATTTGATGGCGTAAGGAGCCTACCTAACATCTTGAGACAACATGGCATCAGAACAGGTGCAACCAATCACATGCTGGCGTTCTTAATGTAAAATAGAATTTGTTTTTTAAAGCACTCATGTACATGTATATTAATTATTACAATTGTTTAAAGGTATTATTGGAAAAAAGCATGTAGGACCTTCACAAGTCTACAAATTTGATTATGAAAAGACAGAGGAAAACCATTCAATTATGCAAGTTGGTAGAAACATCACAAAAATAAAGCACTTTGTAAGAGACTTTTTAAGTCAGAAAGCCTCAGAGTAAGTATTTGTTTAGAGCGATAATTTTAGTAAGATATTTCAGCAGAAACTTTTCCTGAGCCAAGTAACTTATCAGAACAATAAGGACAAAATTGTTCTAGTTAATAATGCATTTTTTATGAAAATATTTTCCTCTTTCCAGACCATTTTTCTTGTATGTTGGCTTCCACGATCCTCATCGTTGCGGTCATTCTCATCCGGAATTTGGTCAATTCTGTGAATTTTTTGGAAATGGTGAAACAGGAATGGGTCTTATACCTGATTGGCACCCTATAACATACGATCCAACACAAGTAGAAGTACCTCACTTTGTCCAAGACACTCTTCCTGCAAGAAGAGACATTGCAGCTCAATACACTGCTATTTCTCGTCTTGATCAAGGTACAAATAAAATCAAAGCTGCTTGACTCAGATGAGAATATATTGAAGTTTTCGATGAAACATTTCCAAATTTTACAGGCATTGGACTGGTGCTAAAAGAATTGGAAAATTTTGGTGCACTAAATGACACTCTTGTGATATACACATCAGACAATGGAATACCTTTTGCAGGGGGAAGAACGAACCTTTATGATGCCGGTAATGTTAAATGAATTTAGTTAATTCATCCCTCCCTCCCAACTCTTGGTGTAACAAAATGTCGCTATGCTTTGTTTCTCTAAAGGTATTAGATTGCCAATGTTGATGTCATCACCTCATCAAACCCAACGTCGCTATCAAGCTACATATGCAATGTCAAGTCATTTCGATCTAGTCCCAACTGTTCTGGACTGGTTCTCCATACCTTATCCAGCCACAGATGAATCAGCAAACAACCCAGTACCCCCTTTGCCAGGAAAAAGCCTGCTTCCTCTCCTGATCAAAGGTAAAGAAAGACAGCAAGCTTAAAAACAAAAATCACAATAATACCAAAACTGCAATGGAAGTGCTCTAAGAGCCACAAAAGAAAAGAAATGTGAGGACAAAGGACATTTTCGAAGAATATAAATAATTTATAATGATTACATCTGTCTTTATATGACTGTCATTATTTTACATTTACAATACATTTATTTTTGCAGAACCTACTGATGAGGGAGACGCGATTTATGCCAGCCATAATCACCATGAGGTCACCATGTATTACCCAATGAGAGCTATCAGAACGAAGCATTTGAAACTCATCCACAATATCAATTTCCGAATGCCATTCCCGATAGATCAGGATCTCTATATATCTAGGTCTTTTCAGGTGAGATACAAAGGTCTTAATGAAATTTTAAAATGAGGAAGAACTAACAATGCAGCACAGCATTGTGTTCCACCAGTACAAGCTCGATGATAGATTTGTCTACAAAGGTTGATCTCTTTTTTTCTCCCACAGGATTTGCTAAATCGTACAAGAGGGCATGAACCAACATTTTGGTCCAAGACGCTCAAGCAGTACTATAATCGTCCAGAATGGGAACTCTTTGATCTGAGAAAAGATGCAGAAGAAATGAAAAATGTAGCTGGAAAACCAGCCTACAAGGTAAGAGTACAAAAAAGAATTGTTTTGAAAACCAAAGATATTTGTCTCATGGCCTAATTTTACATGGCTGCTTGTTTTTTTTGTTGTTTTTTTTGTTGGTTTTGAAGTTATGGAAATCCATTAAATTTAAATACTGTATTGACAGGAGGCATTTGAAGAATTAAAACAGAGACTGCTAAACTGGCAGAAGATGACCAGTGATCCATGGATATGTTCCCCAAGAGGAGTGCTTGAAGACAGTGGCAGTTACAAGAAGAACCCAACATGCCTGCCACTGGACAACTTAGACTGATAACATTTAAAAAATAAATACATATCACATAAACTGGAATATTTAACTAGTCTTGTGGCACACCTTATATAAATAAAACAAACCAAAAATTGGTCAGTAAAGTGCCTTAAGCTTAAAACACACAATTAAATAGCACGATATTTTTCACAGAATGAAAAATAATAAATGGCAATTTTATCAATTCAAAGAAATAAAACCACTTGAATACAGATTTTACAAGCAGTAAGGCCACTGCTTGAATGTAGATAGTACCGCCACAGACATCTGCCACTATGTCATGAAAACATTGAGTTATGTAGGTTGTTTAAATCCTCCTCTCTTTCCTTTGCTCGTTTCTTCTCCTTTTTGTAGTTTTCGTACTCCTCATCATCTGTAGGCAACTCATGACGGCACAAGGGACAACTGTTGGTCTGAAAACCAAGCACAACTCAATCGAAATCAAAAACCAAATTTCACTTCACATATTCACAAATTTGAATAAAGAGAATCATTTCACAGATTGTCCGAACTATATAGCTTACCTTTTTAAGCCATGGCAAGATACACCCTGAATGAAAACTGTGTTTACAGGGCATGATTTTAGCAGATTCTCCCTGTTCAAATTTCTTAAGGCAAACTGGGCACGGCTCTCCTGCAGCAATAAAAAAAAAAAGGAATGTGGATAATTTGACCAACTTAATGTCTTATGACACCCTCAAAGAATCACAGAAACAAACTCAATGCACACTGATGCGTAACGTGGGCGAAGTACATTCAACACTAAGGAATGTTAAAGTTTGAAGCACACACTGTCAACACAGAATTTCACATTCGGAGAGAGACTAACGTTACCTTCTTCCATAATAGTGACTGTCTCCAGGTCTTCCACTGCTTTCTTAGATGCTGGAGGTGGCAGTTTCTTGCTTGTCCCAAGTTCCTCCCACATTCCAAAATCTTGAAGAAGCCTTGCAAGATGCAAATAGGAATTAGGTGCTTCTCCTTCTCCCAATGGTGTCCAACCCATTTCTTGAAAATAATCTGCCATCTGAAAATGAGTAATAGTAATAACACCCCATGACTTGACAAACTTGAAACACAGTTAAAAGTGAATTTCCTTTAAACACCAAATATAGATTGGAGACTTTAACTTAATCATATTCCACATACATTCACTACAGAGATGATTGTAGTTTGCTCCTCGGAGAAATGACGATTTACCGGAAATATGATGCAGTCTTTCAACTAAACATCTTCTGCTAATTTCGACGCAAGGTTATGTTCTTCTGGTCACGCTTGTCGGACGATTTCTCATACCTTAGAAGTAGTCTGACGCTAGAAAATTTTTCATACGAAGCTTGCATTCGCACATTTGAAGCGAGTTGGGATAAAGTAGAAAGTTGGCAAATCAGCAAAATTGATCAGCTTCGTCGAATCAAATGCAATGAAATAAAGTTCCAAAGTCTTGTACACACATAACTGCAGCAGAAGTAGCAAGCAATGAAAGTTTAGGCAGAGGTAGTTGAATTTGTAAATAACGTAAAGAAAAGTCTGAACAGTAATTAATTGAGTTTATTACAAATTTGCAACTTATTGATCACAGTGGTGTTACTTTAGTCAGTTTACAAACAACCGACATCATTAAGCAATAATTATAAATTAATAATGTTAATAAAGCAGACTCAGGTTTGAAAGTGACACTCAAACACTGGGGGGTATGAAAATAATGGTAAGCTAATCAATACTCTAAGTACATTTGAGTGAATTGGAATGAACCAAAAATGAGAACAGTTCAATGATGAAATTCATTTCAAAAAACAAGAAAAAAAGGGAAACAATTCCTCATGACTGCACACAAAATGAATCACATGTCGCTGGGAGAACGGATATCATCAATCTTCAAAATCATCTTCACCATCTGAGTGGCAAGAACTATCTGTTGTTTTTTGCTGTGAAGTGTTTCAATTACATGCTGTGTCTTCATGTCTGAAAAAGAAAATGAAAAAAATATTAGTTCATACAGGACAAAGAGAGAAGTGCAATAACAGTAACCCAGAAGAATTTAGAAAGTGGCTTGTGATTTCTGGAAGTTTTATTGCATATTTCTTGGACTTTTTAACTGAAGTTTTGATGAATCTCACCTGAAGTACCCTTTAGCATACAGTCAATGCCAAGAGCAGGGTTCTTTTCTTTCACCTGACGAGCTTTAACCTCTGTCAGCGTCTCCATATTCGATAAGCCAGAATTTTCAGCAAGTGAAAGCGGGATCATCTCCAGGGCATCAGCAAAGGCGTGGAACGCATACTGCTCAAGAGTAGAGATCTGGAAAATGGAAATAAAATGGTAGAAGAGAACTGCAGAAAGCAACATACATATAATATTCCATGAGCTTTATGTGGGTACAATCAGCAACTTTTAAGTTAACCAATTAGAACTGAAACAAAAAGTTCCAGAGATCTATAAAAATAAGTGGTCCATCAATAAAAGGAGGGGAACCTGATGTGTTGATCAACAAAAACGGCATAATCAGGAAGATAACGGATTATAGGATATGCTGAACAGCTAATTTTGCACAGTGCCTAGTCAGACATGAATGGAACTCATACCTGAAATTCTGTTTGCTATCAAAGTTCTAATATAATACTAGTAACTGTTCATTAACATTGATGCTTTGTCCAGAAGACAAGCATTAGACGAATGCTAAACAGATAATATAGCACGGTGTCTGGTCAGATATGCACAAACTCAAACCTGAAATTCTGTGTGCTGTATCATAAGTTAACAGTAGTGATGTGAAGAAACAAACCTTGTCAGCCTCTTGAGAAACTGCTATCGCACAAGAAATTTCAGCAGCACCACCCCCGTAGACTACTCTGTTGTCTTGAACAAGATTACGGACCACACAGAGGGCATCGTGAAGAGAACGCTTGGCTTCCTCAATTATCTGAAAAGAAAGTACCATATGATGGATGCTGAAAAAAGATGCTTATTCAGACCAAACAGAAACCAGCATAGTATGCTGAGCATACCATTTTGTTGCCACCACGAATAAAGATGGTGACAGCTCTGGAATTTTTACATTCTTCGATCACCAACATTCTCTCCTTTGTGGTTCCAAAGCAGAGCTCTCTTACAAGACCAGCATACCCGAGTTTCTCAGGCGTTAATTCTTCGAAACGTGGCACAATTCGGCCTCCCGTGGCAATAGCTATAAGCTGTAACCAGTCAAATAGTACATATCAGAAATATGTAGATTTCTACAAGGCAGAATGTCAAAAATAACAGGCAATGCCCTCAGCTCTCATAATCTCCGCACATAGGGCCACACATGCCTTTCCACGCTCACAGTCAGGAAAGAGGGTCAGTGAAAGGAATAGGGTTGAAAGAGAGAGGGGAGAAAGGAATAGGGATGAGAAAGGGAGGGTTGAAAAGGATACAAAAGGAAAAGGGTGGCTATGAGAGCTTCAGAGCAATCTCCCTTTGCGACTTGAGTTTTCATCATTGGGCAGGTATCGACAAGTATAATGAACAGATTTCCAAAATGAATTACCTCAATTTCAGGTCCGCCAACCCAACGAACAGCCGGCAATTCTTTTTGAAGGAGGAGGTGATTAGCCTCATCATCAAAGCCCCATTGACAAATAGCAAGAGTAGCACCAGCATCCTTCACCTACGTTAGAAAAATTTAAAAGTCAGTTTCGAATGTAACAAGACTAATTACCAAAATATGAGACTACAAATAATAGCGCATCGAAAGTTAGGGTTAAAGCAATTCTGTACCGAACAAAATGACCAACGTCATAAAGTATGAGGTCGGAATAGATTGTTTGAATTAATATAGCAAGTTCCAAATAGTCCACGCTCCATGCAAAGAGCAGAACAGAGTGCACCTGCATGCCTAAAAACACGCTAAAAAATTTATTTCATTGACAGAGACAAAAGAACACACCTGTTGAACCATCTTGAGGAATGTGTCTACTTCGTACTGCCTCAGCTCCTTATAATCTTCAACAGATGTCACGTCAAGCTTATGCTTTGTCTTTGGCTTTGGTGGTTCAAAGGGACAGGTTAGAATTGCAAGTTTCACATCTTTTAACACCTGCAAACACACAAGACGTATACTGCAAATTGAAGTGAATATTAACACACACGAGAACATTTCGCTTAATGCTAGCAATGTTTGCCAAGATAATGGCAAAACCACACATAGCTATAAGAAACATTTATCTTGCACTCAAAGACCCCAGGAACCACAGAAGAATGAAACCTGGATGTATGAAGTACAGAGTAGGTTCAGTAATGACGCCAAATAATAAAACTGCACACTGCATCTCAAATATTAAAGGGAATAGTGAAATTAACAATGGCTGAAACACAAACCTTTTAACAGAACCCTTAAAGATTAACAAAACTTGTAATTTAGACAATTTAAGTGCACAATCAAAATTAGGCAGAAAACTGATCAGTGTTCATGGTTGAATTACACGCATCTGTGTATTACATAAGGTATTGCCCACTGCAATAAAATGTAAGGCTCACATCAGTGAAAAGGACATATGAGCAGTCCCCCAATGGTTCGGAGCCATTTAATTTCGCACAGTTGTTTGCCTCTGGTACAAATAGTTCTGCACTGAAGTATACATTGTGCTTTCACATCCATGTGCAGATTTGGAAAATGAGGGATTCCTTGAACAGTGTACAGCAAGAGTTAGCAACAGATGTTCAAGAAAGTGTGCAGCTCACATCAGTGAAAAGAACATAAAACAGTTCTCCAATGGTTCGGAGCAGATTAATTTTGCACAGATGTTCCCCTCTAGTACAGACAAGACAGCACTAAAGTCTACACGGTGCAGTTTCAATTAAGCCCAAAAATTCATGACACTATTTAACAACATTTTGTCAACATCACTCAAGCTCGTCAATAAAAAAAAAATGTTCAGCTCACATCAGTGAAAGAGACTTAAATACAGTCTCCCAATGGTTCGGAGCCTATGATTGCTTTTGCACAAATATTCCCCTCTATTCCAGATATTTGCTGGAGCAAAGTCTACTTTGTGCTAGTAAATGCTTGTAATAGGTGACACTTTTGGCTAGATTCAGTTACAAGTATCTCCTCATCAATATATTCATTAAGTGCTAATTCCAAAATAATGTTTCAAATTACCTTAGGCATCTGAGGATGAGAAAAGTCCTTGTCAACAACGACACCTCTCACTAACATCGTGTCTTCAAGACGGCCACCAACTTTTCCTTCAACCTTGATAAGCTCAAAATTGACATCTCTCTTCTCCATATCTGCCACAGCCATAACAGCATTCACAGCAATCTCAGCCATTTGCCGGTGGCATTTGTTCACACTAAAAACCAGAAACACAAGTAGGATTAACATACAACCTTCACCATAATGATTGGTGCATATTGGAAATTCCAAGAGAGAACTATAGAATGTGTAAGAAGTTTCCTATACTGCCATTACAAAACAAGTAATGACATCTCAAACACTTCATTACTGTAGCAAGTCTCTAGAGATGAGAGGAACTGTTCCAAAAATCTGCTGATAACTTGCATTTTAACATAATTAGAAGACTTTTGGCAAGAATAAAGCATGTACCAAACTGAATAATCAGCCTCCTTATAAGGAAGAAGGTGGGAATAGAGAATGGAAATAATGTTGCAAGTTATCAAAGTGATTAACACACATTATGGGTTATCACAGAGTGAACTTGCATAATTTGTAAAACTGATAGAATAACTACTTACATTTTAGATCCCAAAGTGGTCATTGCTGTCTGGACTAATGGCTCTAGATTGCTCGGATCAACAGGGAAGCTGTCAGATATGGTTTCCAGGTGCTTCACAGCAAACTGTGCTGCCAATTCAAAGCCGTCAGCAATTCGGATGGGGTGTATACCTTTCTCAAGCAGTTGTTCTGCCTGCTCAAGGAGAGCTCCAGCCAACACTAAAAAAATAAAAAACTATTGAGTACAAGATGAGTTAATGATGCAAAATATTGAATAAGTATGGAACAGACTTACCAACAACCCCAGTTGTACCATCGCCAATTTCATCATCTTGTGATTGAGATAGCTGAACCATTAACTTGGCAATTTCATGATCAACATCCATCATTTTCAGAATAGTTGCTCCATCATTGGTGACTGTAACATCCCCGTCTGAGGAGACCATCATCTTATCGAGTCCTTTGGGTCCCAGCGAGGACCGCAATGTGTTCGCAATCTGGCGCCCAGCCATAATGTGAGACTGAAACAAACAAAACGTATGCACTGAATTTACAAACTGCCTTGAAGACCGCTTTCAAAGCAAGCGGGCACACTGATTGCTGTACAGTAACTGTTCCTCCTAATGTACAAAGAAGGGACCAGATTTCTAATATAGACTCGCATATTATATTTGTAGTGTAAGCGACTCTTCCGCATGTAATGGAACAAACAATTTAAAGACAGCATATCAACATCAACAACTAAGAGCGTTCAATGTGGACTAATAACGCAAATCGCAATTCGAGCCCAGAATGGACACATCCTTTAAGTTGGAGTAGTGCCAAAATTAGCAAGAGGCAACGAAGCGCAGACATCGTGCACGGCACAATGACGCGGGCGGGATTACCAGATTAGTTTCGCACTAGCCCATAGTGTACGGGAACGAGAAATGACGGAATAGAAACAGAGACCGCAACAATGAAAGCACCAACTGGCAGCTCGAGCTTCAGACGAACTACGAAGAAAAGGTTAGGAACTTCAGTAGCCGGTACAACAGATGTAGGTTTGAGGTGATCCAACATGACTGCCTCTCAAGAAAGGCTCCTGATTACGCAAGAATAAGATGAAAACGTTCGAAAACTGCCCGAAATTAGAGTATCAACCTAATAGATCGTCTTGTAACATCGTGGAAGTAATTTCTTTCTCGCAGATATTTTAGACATGAACAAACCTTGATAGCATCGTTGCCTGTTAATCTGCTTTGCTTATCCTGATCACGAATAATGATGAAAGGTCTCCCATATTCGTCGAAAGTCAGCGAACCCGGTATTCCAACCATGATGATATTTTACTCTAACGATGAACACAATTTGAACTAAAATTGAATCACTAAGTCCACAATACTGTGGTCTAACTTACACCGTCGCCATAACGTGACCAGTGACCATCATCCAATCCAACCAGAAGAGCGAGAGAAGGACAAGGAGATCCGAACGCGAACGTCGCGAGAGCAAGAGAGAACAGAGCAGACGGAAGCGGATGTCTCGGCAAGAATCCAAAGAAGTTCGGTTATGGGCTCGTTCCTGAATGTAGAGGCGACCACTCCGACCAGCTCCGACCACTCACTTCTCCCTCCCTAACAGCAGGAAAACTATCGAAAGTGTTTACTATTTACAGCTACCTACAACTGTGTTTACCAATTGGAAAGCAATCAAAATAATGATATTAGTATCGTATATTGACATTTTAGATCACATTGGTGATAATAGGCAATGTCTCATCGAGGGAGAAGAACTATTTAACGAAGATAAAGTTGCAAATGTGCATGTTACTTACAGAGCAACTGGTGATGCATACAATGTTTCAGCTGTTTGTGAAGATAAAATCATGGCATATTCGAAAAACAACGATGTTAGAATTGAGATAGCTAAAAGTGATAAGAAGAATATGCACTCCAAATGTACATGTGAGCCTGATCGATTTGGGAAATGTGAACATGTCGTTGCGACTCTTATCTACTTGCACAGGTAGCCATCTATACTGAAAAAGATTGAGTTTCCTTAGTTCATTAAGCTGTATGTTTGTCTCTGCATCTTGCTCTTTGAAGTAGCTTTCTGCCTTTTCAAAATTGTGAAAGGGAGAAAGTCCTTTGGTGCGCGCATCCTTCTTCGCTTCCGCACCGCATAACTTTTATGGTGTTCTTTTTCTTTTCTTTTTTCAGACATCCTCTTGACCAGTTAATAGACAATCATCAGATTAAGGTATTGCCAAATTTCAAGTTGCAGTCAATACATAAATCTGAAGAAGAATCAGTAAATAATGGAGTGCGGAACAATAAACAATTAGAACAGCAGCAACAGAGAAGTTTAAGGCACAAACGCCGATCAGCTGTTCTTTCTCTTCATTTGAATGCGAATGTGTCTCCAATTGGTGTGGAAAGTAAGCAAATCTACAACTCATGTTCTATTAACAACTTCAGGATTGTTTCCTTCCTTTATTTTTTTCATGGCTATTTGATACTTTTGAAAGCACTACATGTGACGAAATTGAGCAGAAGTTCACTGAGATTATTGAAGATTTTTGTAAACTATACTGTTCTCAAGCTATTCAAGCCTGAACAATAAATAAAATAATTCTGATTTCAGATCATTGCAAATCTGTTGTAACAAACTTTGTTAAACCTGACAAGGATGAGTGTGATGAGGAAATTGTTGATGACCCTACTTGGGACAAAGAAAATGACGAGGATGAAACGTTTGATGAGTGGGTTGCATCATCTGATGAAGACTGGGAGCCTGTTTCTGAAAAGAAAAGCCAAAGAAGAGAAACATCCCTGCCTATTGCAAAGGTATGTTAAGGATTAGACCAAACCCATCTTCAAAGAAAAATGAGAAATGATCTTTTGTTTTATATTCTCTAACTCTGCTGTTTGGCTATTTTTCAGGACTCCAAAGGCTTATCTAAAATCAGGTGAATTCATATTTGACATACTGCAATAAATTTTCTAATTCCTCTAACTTTGTTGTGATTTGATGAAATGTACAGTTTTGAAGCAAGCTATGTTCCTTTGTGTCCAGGAGAAGAACCCATCAAATGAACAAAGCTGAAGCCGACAAGAAAGCCAAAGAAATTGCAGCTGCTGTTTTGCCAGGTAAATTGATTGTGTGGTGCTCTGAACTCCCTTAAGTTCCTAGTCACCCAGCTTTTCTTCATGTTATGATGTATTTTTTAAATTATTGCAGATGAAGATGCAAACTACACATGTCATCTTTGTGATAATCAGCTACCACATCTAGATCAATTATGTGATCACATTAGAGACATTCATTTATTAAAAAAGGAAGTCCATGCCTGTGATAAATGTGGAAGAGTATTTAAATTCTTGAAGACCCTCAAAGCTCATGAGTCTACTTGTGATAAACATAGTTCTAGTTCTACTGCTGGTGTTGAAAATAATGATTTATTACCTGCATCAAAAGCTCGTACCAAACAGGAAATAGGTAAGTCGGATTGTATCTTCCGCTGTATAAAAATTCGCGTCTCTGGCGCTACCGGAACTGACTTTTTTTTTTCTCTTTAAAATGTGTTGATGCTGTATTAGTGTGTGAAAGCCTCTGTGTAATTCGATTTGTTTCATTTTGTTCACAGTGGAGCCGGAGGAAGATGAGGAGGTGGCGGTGGAGCCGCTGCAGTGCCTGCTCTGTGAGGTGCTGACGGGGACGCGGCGCGCCATGCACGAACACTACCAGGTGGCGCACCGCGCGCACAACAAGGACAGCGTGCTCGTGTGCGACCGCTGCGGGGAGTTCCGTCTGCCGAGGTGCGCGAGACAGAGAGAGAGAGAGAGTGGGAGAAAGAGGATGGGGATAAGAGGAAGAAAGGGCGATTTTTTTTTCCAACGTCATGAGACTAGGTCCTTACTTGGTCTGGTGCTGAACTGAAGACCCTCTGCGCCGAGACGTCTCCGATGACTTCCAGACAGCGCAGCGGGAGAACATTATAATTGTTGTATGTCTTGTTTTAAAAGCGCCCTGAAACATGGTCTTCCCTTACATCACTAAAGACAACTGAAATTCTACTCCAAACTTGGGAACCACACGGATTTATTCTTTTATAAACTTTTTCTCTCACTGTATATTCACGTCGTTTCCTTGCGGGTCGTCCATAAATTACGTAAGACCAAATTGGCCGCTTTTTGACCGCCTCCCTCCCCCTCGTAAGGCGAATGACCCAACCACACCGTGCTTTTGGTATGGGACCGTAAGATACGTGTAGACCCCCTCCGTCGCCTAAGAGCCTTACGTAATTTATGGACAGCCCCTTGGCACATTTTAATTTCTTTAAATTTTATTTTATTTAAACTCTCATTCGGTTTTTGCTCGATTCCAGGGACCACAACTGCCCCTCGCAGCTGGTCTTCCGCTGCCACATGTGCCGCTGCCCGTTCAAGGCGGGCCGCGACTACTGGAACCACCTGATCCGGCAGTCCAAGAAGCACGTCCCCGCCGGCTCCTGGCGCCGCGGCTGGCGCTGTGGCTGGCCGGGCTGCGCGGAGCGGTTCCCCGCCGAGCGGGAGCTGCTGCAGCACGCGCGCCTGCACCTGCCCGTGCACGTGCAGCTCATGTGCTCCGTGTGCGGCCTCGTGCTCCGCAACACGGACGCCAAGATCCTGCACATGGAGAAGCACGACGCGGGCGTGTACGAGTGCGGGGCGTGCCGCGCGGCCTTCGGCGACAAGGGCGCCCTGCGCGACCACTGGGACAGCCACGCCGACGAGCGCCCGCACCGCTGCGACTCGTGCGGGTGGCGCTTCACCAGCGAGGCGGCGCTGCAGGTATGTCCCGGGCCTGGAGTGACCGCCCTCTCAGGCAGAGACGGGAATCTGGTGGGCTCTAGAGCCCACTAGCGCTTTCTGTCTCTGTCGCACTCACTGAACTCTTACGGCGGGAGGAAGAGAGGCAGATGCAAAGCCCGATCAGAGCCCACCACTTTCCCGTCTCTACTCTCAGGGACGCCGGAGAATTTAAAATTGGTCCGGGGAGCCACACGACTGCTAAAAAGTCAGAAACATTTAAGCTTTTCAAGTTTTCAGTTCGTTCTTTGATTTTCATAGTAGGGGCGAAGCTTTCTCAAAGTGGGGGAAAATTTGTGAAAGGTCAGGGAAAGGCGCGGAAATCGACGTCGAAGGTTTCGTAGCAACCCCGCTTTTAAAATCTCTTGTTCAAGTTGACCTTGAGCGAGTCTGTTTCATTGGCATTGTGTTGTCGCAGGTGCACGCTCACAAGTTCCACGAGGGCGGCCCGTTCTCCTGCGCCAAGTGCCCGCAGAAGTTCGACGACCGGACGGACGTGCGGATCCACTTCGGCGCGGCGCACGGCAAGCTGCGGTGTCCGGCGGCGGGCTGCTCGTTCCGGTGCGCCAACAAGGCGTCCTTGGAGCGGCACACGCTCCAGGCGCACCCCCGGCCCCGCGGCGAGCACGAGGAGCAGGGCGAGCTGCACGAGCAGCAGGGCGAGCAGCAGCACGAGCAGCAGCACGCCTGCCCCACCTGTGGCGAGCACTTCCCCCACCAGAGGGCGCTGCGCTCGCACCAACGCGCCCGGCACGAGGCGGGGCCCGCGGGGCGACGCATCGTGTGCCAGGACTGCCAGAAGGGCTTCAAGTCGCAGCGGGACCTCGAGGAGCACCGCCGCACCCACACGGGCGAGAAGCCCTTCATCTGCGCCGAGTGCGGCATGACCTTCAAGCGCGCGCAGAACCTCGAGTACCACACGAAGGGCGCGCACAAGAACGAGCGCAACTTCGTGTGCCCCGAGTGCGGCAAGCGGTTCATCTCGAACGCGGACATGAAGCGCCACCTGCGCTACAACCACCAGAACGGCAAGAAGTGGCACCTGTGTCCGGAGTGCGGCCACCGCCTGCCCAGCCTGTACAACCTGAAGCTGCACGTGCAGAGCAAGCACACGGGCGAGCGGCCGCACAAGTGTCCCCTCTGCGAGGCGGGCTTCGTGGCCAGCTCGGACCTCAAGAAGCACATCATGTACAAGCACCACAAGGAGCACCCCTTCGCGTGCGCGCAGTGCGACAAGCGCTACCAGCGGCGCCGGGACCTGCAGCTGCACGAGCAGCGCCACCACGGCGGCGGCCAGCACCGCTGCCCCACCTGCGGCAAGGACTTCGAGTCGTACGCCTCGATGATGCAGCACGCGCGCTACCACACCACGGAGGAGCCCTTCCAGTGCGCCAAGTGCGGCCGCCGCTTCCCGCACCGCATGAACCTGAGCCGCCACCTGTGCACGCCCGACATCAAGAAGAACTACCACTGCCACACGTGCGGCCTCAACTTCACGACCAGCGGCAGCCTCAAGTCGCACCGCCGCCGCCTGCACGCGGGGGACACCTCAGAACCTCCCGCCCCGCCGCCCGCCCCCACCCCCGCCCCCGACCTCACGCCCACCCCGCCCGCCGTACCGGAGCAGCCGGAGACCGAGCCCGCCCCGCTACAGGAGCAGATCCAGGAGGGGATGACCGTGCTGGAGGAGGAGCCGCAGCACTCCCCGTACCACCAGCTGCACCAGGAGCAGCACGAGCACCACCTGCAGCAGCAGCAGCAGCAGCAGCAGCTGCAAGAGCACGGCCACCTGGAGCAGGCACTGCACCAGCCGCACCACCACGAGCCGCACCACCACCACCAACACCACCACCAGCTGCAGCAGCAGCTCCTCGCAGAGCCGCACCAGCAGCTGCACCACGAGCAGCAGCTGCAGCAGCTGCAGGTGCATCTGGACGCCCCGCAGGCCCCGCCCGCCGCCGTGTACGAGGAGCTGAAGTCGGACAAGCTGTGGCGAGGGCTGGCCGCAGGGGGCGGACTGTCCGGATCGCACGACGTGTGGGGGCTGGCGCCTGGCTCCATGCCTGGCTCCATGCCTGGCTCCATGCCCGAGGAGACCATGCTGTACCACGAGCTGGAGAACGCGCCACACGGACTGCACCACCACCAGATGCTGGTCGCCGGCCACGACCCCGCCGCCGAGCCCACACCGGTGCTGCACTCGGTCGTGTCGCCGGACACCGCACCGGCCGCCCACTCGCCGCCGCCAGAGACACAGCCCTCCGCAGTGCGGTACCAGACGCCCCCCGCCCCCGCACTGGTCATGAAGGCGGGACAGCCGCCCCCGCTGGTGTCGCTGCACGTGAAGGAGCCGCACATGGTGTACGCCCCGCTGCAGCCAGCCATGATGGCCCCCGCCGTGAAGCTGGTGTCCATGAGCCAGCCGCCACCCCTGGCTAGCCTCTCCTCGGGGCCCTCCATGACCTCCAGTAGCCTCGGCTCCAGCCACCTCGGCTCCAGCCTCATCCTGGGTGCGCCCATCCAGACCACGGCGGACGGCTCCTTCCACCTGGTGTTCGTGCCCCACGGCGCCCCCAGCTCCAAGTAGACGCTGCTGCCCTGCCATCGCACTCTAATAGCAATTTATTTTCCAGCCGGGTTGGCTGTATATTTGACAGGGTTTCTTGGAGTAGGTCTGATGTGTAATGGACGAAGTAGCACCAAAGCAAACTGTGATGTTACTTGCATGTGTTATCTCCTGTTGACAGCTCTAAGTTTGTTTGGCCCATTTGCAACAGTCACAGTTATCTTAATTTTGTTTTTGTTTTTCCCACAAACACAAGCTCTTTTACTTTTGAATCACAATCTTTCTATATACTATTGAACAATCAGGAAATGTTAACATTATTATGTAATTATTTTGAACATGTTCATCACGCACAAGCATACTGGCATTTTGCTTGTGTGTCTTTCTATCTAGCAACATTTTCATGGCATCTGTTCTTAGTGAAAGCCGTAACACAATTGTAACATCTTTCACTTTCTATTTTGAGAGCTTCTTAATTTGCTTCGCAAATTTTTTCCTGATAATTACTTATTTTTAGATTAAGCAGGAACCACAAATTATTTTTCAAGACTGTCAGCTTCTGCATTTCTTGCAGTTATTACGAGGGGCGCATCACTCGCGCAATGTTCTGTACAAATTTTAAGTGTGAGTTTTACAAATATAGAGAATTTGAGCATTATCTGGCTTCTTGTGCACTGTAAAGGGCAGGAATGTTCTAAAAACACAATAAAATCTACTAATATCTATTATGTAATGTGATGTAATGTCAAGTAATGCAATGTTTTTTTTTTGTTTTTTTTTTGAGGAAGTGGTGTGCCCCTTGAGTTATTGTGTCAATCACTTCGGTGCAACTTAAATGCTTTTGAACTGTATATTCTAGTCATCATCATTAGTTTTGTTATAATTCTAAGTGATTCCTGTTTCTCTCTTATATCCATAATTGACTCATTGACTGACTATTCTTAGTATTAATTTACTTTTTAAATGCTAAATGTATATCCTAGCTCTAAATAAAGCTTGATCATTGCCATTCAAATGGTATGGTTTTTAATTTCTCCCTGGAAAATGGACAACACAAGGAAGGAAGGAAAGGAGATTGAGAAAAAAGATGGAAGCTTTAAAATCTCAGTAGCTCAAATGTATCCATGAATGTTTTGGACAAATGTTTAGTTTGATCATTCAAACAAGAACACATCAAAGTGTACCAACTAAACCCTTTAATTAAAAATAAATAAATAAATAAATAAAACGGCACAGCACAGCACATGCAAAAGATTTGAACGCCAGAACGTCATGATATCGTCACCGCGAGGGGTACTTCGACGGTTTAAAGAAGTCGGAATCCATGACTTAATGACGTCGTCAGTATGACCAAGGGGTGGCAACGCCAAAGGACGGGCGGGCTAGGAGAGGTAGCAGCGCCCGCCGAGTATCTTCTCGACGCTTCCGTAACGGCTGCCCAGCGCTCGAACGCTGCAGCGATCGTACGCGGCGCGGAATAACTATAATAATTCGTGTGTGACCTACAGTGCATCGATTTTCGCCTTTGATGGATATTATCGTACAACAAGCATACCTCTATCGACTACTTATTGTCTGAATGTGCACTGGTGAGTACATTTGATGTTTGAACTGAACGAGTACAAAATGCGATGCGCTATCACAGCCAGCACCCGCCCAATTAGGTTATGCACACATTTTCGTCAAGTTTTCGGCATTTGCCACAAAATTGGTGCTAATCATTCGAAATATCGTAGTCTAATACACCGAATAGGCGGGTTTTTGAGGCCAATACCGTCGCTAAATTCAAATGAGAGGTAAACAAAACTCCAAATCCAAGATGGCGGCGGTACTTCGAATTAGAAAGTTTTGTGAAATAATAAAACTGTGTCAACGTAAGCTGAATTGGACTGTTCCTATGCATTAGAATATGTTATGGCGATCATTTTGCTCGCTGCATGTTATGGTCTTAAATGACTCCAAGTTTGAGAAACGTTGCTGTTGTGTGAGCGGGTAGCAGCCCGCCGAGGTGTTCTGTTGAGTTCATCTCGTTGTATTTATTATTCGGTGTGTGCGATGAAAATTATTGGAAGTGAACTGAAATGTAGCCCTATAACCTCCCTCTTTAACTTGCTCACTGCCGGAATACGGATAGTTATCCGAAACATGGTTAAAAACGAACTTCAGTAGCGCGCGGCGGCCATACCGCGCCGCAGCGCCGCCGCCGGCCGCCCGTCCTTCCCGTATGACGTCTTCGCGACCTGCTTGTCGTCCCGTGGGGCGGGAGCGAGGCGGGAGGGGGTGGGGTCGGGGGGCCGTAGGTGGCGGCTAGGGGGCTGTCCAGTGACGCTGCGTGCAGCAAGCGTGCGTGCGTGCGTGCGGACGGCTGGCGGCTCTCAGCCCCCCTC
>CABIKL010000028.1:0-40797 GCA_902196195.1 Aptinothrips rufus | reverse complement strand
GATTTTTTTTTTTTTTTTTTTTTTTGGTGAGAAATGAAGAGTCTTGTCAATTTTACCAATCTTTGGAGTGGGCAGTTTGTTTAAGAACTACTTTCTGAACTAGGTCCCAGTTCTTACCTTCGCGTCATCGGCATATGTAGATAAACTATGCTTGATTCAAGGAAAGGCAAAGATGCCTCTGGATCTGGATTAACTGAGGCATCCTTGCCCCTTGCCTCCCCCAGGCCGACACCACACTAAAACAAACCGAAAATACACTTTTATATAAATATGAGATTTTCAAATTTCATACAAGAATTGCTGATTCAGCCATGGGCCTGGCTCCATGATTCAGCTGATAAAAGGCTTTTATTGATGAGGAATCAATAAAATGCACAACGGGTGCCTAATTTAGAACGACGGAAATGTCTCGAAATAACGTACTAGTGTAAATTTTCTGTTGTAAGAAGTATGTGAGAATGTAGAAAATACAAAAATTAGAAAAATAATCGATGAAATGCGAGTGAAGCCTGACGATTCAGTCTTAATTTGAATATGGCTGGACAGTGCTCAAGAGTCATTCAAATCTACGCTTTCACCCAAACCGGAAGCAGGTTATTCAACTGTAAGGCAACGTGCCGTGTATGTTGTAGTCGTATATCATACACCATTCTTCGCCCATCAACTTTGTCAGAGGCATAACATATGTACTGAATAGAATTTATTTCCTTCTTTTTTGTTAGATGACGAAATGGTCTTAACTTGCAGTCATTTTTGTTTTTCAGAGATGTGATCGCATTGGCTATCCTGGTCATTTCCGGCAAGAAGGTATTCTAGCAGGTGACAGACATCCAACCCCGGTGTGCTCTATGTTTTGTTTAGCCGGGTTGTGCGCAACGCTGTTGAACGTTCTGAAAAATGGCGTCCATACAAGAATTGTCGGATAGTGAATTACGAAATAAACTCATCGAATATGGATTTGAAGCTGGACCCGTCACCGGTACAACTCGCAAATTATTTGAGAAGAAACTCTCGGCGCTGATGTCACAGAATGCCAAGCCAAGCAAAGCTGCAAGCGCACCCAAAGTGAACCGTAATCTGTCTCGATTTAGCTCGGCTGAAGAGGATAGCGATGACGCCTATGTCAATGCGAGACGGAAAAGCATGGCAGCTCCAGCACCTGCGAAAAGGAAATCCATGGGTCGGTCTGCTCGGGCTGCGGCCGCCGCGCGAGAGGCCCAAATGTCAGATAACCTCTTGATGCCAAGCCCGCCGGCCCCCGCTGAGCAGAGCGTCTCGCCGGCCAAGGGGAGGTATTCCATGAATGAATCGGCTGCAAGAAAGGATGTAGCACCAACACCGCCTCGGAATTCCCGTAGGACAATCGCAACCTCACCTCCACTCAGGACCTCTCATTCTATCAACAATGGCTTTGATTCGGGCTCTGATTCTGATGTACCCATTGCCTCCCATTCGAGGTTAAGTCCCCGCAAAGCTCACCAAGTCTTGCAAGACAATACAAGCACTCACAATGATGAAGATGACAAACCAATCACTTCCTTGCTCTCAAATTTGTCAGATAGGTTTCTGTCTGGCAATAACTCTCCCCGTCAATCCTCACCTGAACTTGGTAATGATTATCTTAAACACCGTATGAATGTGGGAAGAGATTCGAGCCCAGCTGATACACCAGATGCTCCATACCTCTCGGCATTTGCTCGACGTTTGTCTCAGCTGAAAGCCCACAACCTTGGTATGCATTATATATTCATGGTTGCTGTGACGTTTATTATTTATGTTACTCATTGAAATCATTTTCTGTATTACCTTTGTTGCCTGGGACTCCTCTCTTCATCAGTAAAAAATACACAATTTGCATGGCAAATTTTGTATATCCCTTTTACATTAATCTTCTAAACAATGTGTAACTTATTTTGCAGGATCAGGACACAGATCATCAACTATGTATGATGATGTTAAGGAATCTGATGCAAGTAGTGATGATAGTCTACAAGGCTCTAATTCACCTAATGGCCATTACTACAAAAGAAGGTGCTTAATTGTTTCCCACTGTATGAATAGTTGTTTAGTGAATGTAGCTAAAGTCTTGATGATTTTCAGTTTGGCTGGACCATCTAGGGTGCCTGTGCGGAGAGTAGATCCTTCGAGGTCTTTCAAAACATCAGAAGAGACTCTGAGCTTCTGGAGGAATTCGCATGTGAGTTCTGTCGATTTTACAGCTTGTTAACATAAAAAACTGCTATATCTGTTAACATACTGACAAAACTTTAGAAGCCTTCATATCCTTCTAGCATGAGGAATGTCAAACCCACATTTTTAAATGTTGATATCTGATAAAGTTATTTTTTACTTTCTGGTTTCAGGTAATGTCATTTTTGATTTTGGGTGGTTTTGTGTTTTTTGCAATCTTCTTAGCCATGTTGTACTTGAATGTGACTACAAAAGATGCTGTTTCCCATCTTATTGATGACAGTTCTACTGGTATTTATATTTTAATTATTTTTCTAGTTGTGTGTTTATTTGGAGTGTTTTTGTGCTAAAATTATGTTTTCCATTTTTTTTTTGCAGGAAATGTGTACAATATTTGCAAGGAGATGCCAGGTGATGACATTCCAGGTGTAAGTAATAGTTATTATGTATCAAGAAAAAGTGATAAAAATCTCTGTTTTGGTTATTGTTTTAATTTTAATTTTCCTCTTTTAATCCTTTTGTCCTGTAGGTTACATGTGTTACCGCTGAACAAGTAACAGCTGCACTGAAACTATTTGAACCTGTTTTCCAAAATTTGATGACGCAGGCCATTAAATCTGAATGTGGACCAGCTCTGGAGGATGGCAGCTATCAAGCACCTTATCTCACTGAGCGACAGGCCTATCAGGCAGTGGTCCAAAATCAAGGATTGGTAAGTGGTTTCTTCTCTTTTAATTCTCATGATACCAATGTGATGAGGTCTTCTAGTGAGCAAATCTGAGCAATAATTCTTTTTTTTCTTTCTTTCTTTATAGAGTATTTGGGAAGCTGAGGAACAAATTGGCAACTTGATAGTACTTTTGTCTTCCAACCCACATTGGGGAGTCACAATCTGGGATAACACAGTGCGACATCCAGATAAGACTAAACTTCAGGTTTCAAACCCAAAAATCCCATGGGACTGTATGCTCCGAAACAAGGCAGTTGGTTTGCTGAGCTCAGCACTAGTTATTGTTTGTGGTGAGTGACAAAATATCAGAAGTATTTTGTGTCTGTCGGACTTTGTAACCTGTAAGTTAATGTATTTGGTCTCGTCAGGTTTCGGCGCTGTTTATGGCCTTTGGCATGCTGGGCAGTGGTGGATCCAGGCACGCCGCAAGCATCAACAAGAGATTTACCATTATGTTGAAAGGATAATCGAATACCTCTCGAGCCAGCAACAAAGCTCCGGAGAGACTGCTTATGTCCCGGTTATACATGTCCGTGATCAGCTCATTCCCCCACAAAGTCGTCAACGTAAGACCATTTTTTCTGCCTTCAATGTTCTTGACCTAATTTTTCTGCAGAGTATCTTTCTGTTAAACTTTATTTTATTTTTATTCATGGTTTTATAGAACTGAAAGGTATTTGGGATGCTGCTGTTGCGTTCATTGATCAAAAAGAATCCAGAGTTCGGGGAGAGATACAGCCAGTCAATGGGGAAGACTACAAGGTGTGGCGTTGGCTGCCCCCCAAACACAATGTATCCATGACCAGTTCTACTGCAGAATCTCCTTGTGCAAGCCCACAGATAAGGTTCGTGCTTAGGCTTGTGTTTTTTTTTTTTTTTTTTTCATGAATGCCATCTTTCCTTGACTTATTTAAGACTTCATTTTATTGCATTAAATTAACTTTTTCTTCAGCAGCATTAGCAAGAATCGCAAAGTATGGCAGGGACAGGCATTTGGAACAACTGAGGGAAGTGTGAATAATTTGTCTGTCAGTCCCACACCTTGTTTGAAAATTCGCCACATGTTTGATCCTGATATGTAAGTTAATGGTTTAGAGATTCACTCTGCAGAACACAACATGTGTTATGTTCGCTTTTCACTTTTCATTTGTTGACTAGGGAGAGTGGTGAGAATTGGCAATTGCAAGTTCAAGATGCAATCCTTGAGAAGTGTTCAAGTGCTAAAATTTTGCACATTCAAGTCGATAAAACATCAAAAGAAGGATGTGTATATGTGAAGTGCGCATCTGAAATTGATGCTGGAAAAGCCTACAAAGCTCTTCATGGCTCCTGGTTTGATAGTAAGTATTACTGTTTAAGACCTGAGCATGAGTGAGAAACAATTTTGAATACAAGGTCACTTTTCACTGGCACATCGTCCCCAATGCTTTTTGTTTAAAAGCCAGTGACATACTGGTTACAGATTTGAAGTCGCAGATGCAAATTTATAAGAGATGTATTCTTTAAATTTAGAGAAATTGGGGAAAATATGAGTAGCTACCGTGGGTAGCCAGTACAGCCCGGAAGAGGGGCTTGAGGGGCTTGGTCAACAGCAATACGAGTTGAGTGATGGTCAGATGCTGGTAGACTCAGGAAAGGATTGAGGGTTCAGATTCTATGTGAGGTCTTGGCTTTGTCATGTGTTTTGACCTCAACATTAAAATCAATCAAATGTATAATAATACAACTGGGAGTGATGACTTTATGTGTGTCAAACTTAGAGATGTGATGTTGGTAAAATCTAGTTCACTGTTAAGTTTGCTGTGTAGTCCTTTTGAAATAATTTCTTTTAAATTGCCCGTGCAATACTGGCAATTTTGTCCTTCATTATGGAAACACAGTATATTGATTTGACTTTCCTTGTTTCTAGGTCAGTTGGTCACTGTGAAATATCTTAGGCTGGAACGGTACCATGAGCGCTTCCCTTCTGCCACCAAAGCGAAAGAACCCATGCGCCCATCTAACAATCTTAAACTCTCTCTTCAAGCAGATGATGAAGATTAGATTTCTTGCTTATTACTAACTATAAAGTAGTGAGCAAAAGTCTTTTGTGTTCTGTTCAGCTTTGTGCTGAGCTACCTGTCTGTAAAACTTAGTTTTAAGTATTATGTGAGGCTGAGTGAAGTACATTGTAATTTTTTTCTGGAGAAAGTTAAACTGACATTGTAGGTCACAAATCTGACACAGTTTCTGGCACGGTTGCTCACAACAGTCGTTTACAAATGTCTGTATTGTAACTCAGATCATTTCAGTCTCACTAGTGCATGGCACGAACTGTCATTGCTAATCTATATGGAGCATTGTGTATGTACTTGTCAGAAAGGTAATTTTGTTGATAACTTCTGTCATAGTAAGGTTCATCTCTAGGTTCTCATCAGGAACGCAAGGTCATGTATTGGAAGGCTGCTACAGGAAGCTGTTTGAAGCATTGCGTGGGAGCACTTGTTGCAGGGTAATTTTATTTTTGTATTTTTGCCAGAAATTTGTCATTGAAAAGTATAGTCGATTTTACTTCCAAAATGCAAGATGGATGTGTATAAAAATCACTTCTATGAAGCCTTGAGTTTTATATAATCATTTCCATGAGGAAATAATATGTTCCTGTGATAGCATTATGGAGTTTTTGTGTACCTGGCAATATGCAAATTTGGTTATTATCTTGATTTGAGATTTAAAACAATGCTTTCAAATGACTGCTTGTTACATATCAAATATTATATTTGTCATGTTCTCAGCATATGTTCTTAGCCTCTCTCAGCCATACAGTATCGTTCAGGGGGTTTCAGTGCGACTACTTCCCACCTTGATTAATTTTTTTTGGTTGATCATCTGCTTTTTCTGTGTATTCTTATTGTATGTTATGTTAGATATGTATGCCATTAATCTTAAACACAGACAATGTGGACATGTTCTCTTTTAAAGTGACATAGGTTAGTGTAAATACCTGACGTAAGCTGTGGTGTTAAATGTGCCTTTCTTTATTTTTTACTTTCACATCTCTTATTATTTAAGTTCAGAATCATTTGTTATAGGTGAAGCTTTGTGAAAAATGGTTAGATTATTTATCTTGTTTCGCTCTTTCCTATCCAATGCCTTTTTCGTGCAGTTAAACCAAATCATTTTTCATATGATAACATCATGGAGTACAGTTTCAGTTTCCTTTCTCTTCAGCTGGTGTAGTTGTTATAAAATATGCTCTTTGGCCTAGTTGTTTTCGATCTGCCTTAAAATAGTTAATTTGAGTTTTTTTCTCTTTCTTGTTTCCAATGTAATTGAAACTTAGTAGTACTTAAACTTTTTGGCTGGCTCTTTTAATATGCCTACGTATTTTCAAGTCATCAATGTACAGAAGTAGCCATAATAATGAACAACTTGTTTTAAACATTGATTTGGTCTTCTTACTAATGTCAGATCCTTATTCCAAACTATTTCCATGATCTGTAAGGTGTTTCATGTTCCTTGTGGTTCAGAAACACACCTCGTGAAAGTTTTGTTCAGTGTTCCCTTTAGTTTCTATTGAAATTAAAGACTTGTTCTTGGTTAAAAATATCCTTGAAAATGTACTCTTTTTTGTTTATTTTCATTCTTCATTGTTTTTATCATATGAAAATGAGTTGTTATCTTCGTTCTTTTGCTAAACCAAAGTAGGTTGAAGGCGGCCATGTGACGTAGATGCACCAATGATTTTATAGTGTTTGATTCATCAAAAATAAATAATAATAAATGTTAACTGCTCATTTTATTTCATGATGCACCTATTTCACTTCCTTTGAAAATCGTTTAACTATGTGTGCCACGGCCCTTCAGCAGCAGCTGACTGACTTCACAGCGTGAACTTGCCTGTGTCTCACGCTAGATGGCGCGCCGTACTTTCGCCAGGCACACGTGCGCGTGGGTCCATGCACGTCCTGGAAAAACTATAAGCAATCGAAGATTCCTTAGGGTGGGTGAGGAGGTTGACAATGTAACACGCAGGTCACTAGACGTTCCGATGTGCCACTCCAGCGAAGTGCTGACTTGCTTTGAGGTGATACTACACGCTACACGTGTCGCGCCTGGCGCCTAGCGCTCTAGCGGACGTTTTTGCAAGTCTGCCGTCTGACCAGCCGAAAAAGCAGACGCCCAGCATCGAACCCACACTCCCGGCGTACAAGTCGGTGGCTCTAACCATTGCGCCATCGCTTCCCCTGTTTCAAATAAAGATGTCAACGCGTATTAGTATAAAACAATGGCTTCCATCAGGATATGGATATCCATGGATATCAGTTGTACCATTTACATGAACTGAAAATTAATGAAGATTGCTCAAGAATCTCATTTTTGGACGGACTTCTACCCGGGGAAGAGGAGCAACAAGTGCCAGCTCAGCTGGATTGAGCTCTTATTTACTACAATTAAAAAAAACAAAAACATTGTCAGCGACAAGATTTGTACTTACATTAGTCTCAACAAAAGAGCGAATGTAATCCAAAAGACTGGGAATCAAGAGAGGCACATCACCTCAAATTCAATAAGAGACGGATTACTTTTTAATAAGTGTCCTTAAGGACACATTCAAAATACAACCACTTTATTCATTAGGGTGATTACATCTTGTTCACACATTGAAAATTTGAACAATTTTAATCCCTTGATACCTTACAGATATGTTAGGAAATTTGGAAAAAGGACGGGGAGTTTGGTTTGGCTTGGCACATATTAAAACACTAACTCACAAAATTAAAAATAAATACTTTGAGTAAATTGCATTACCTTTTCCCCATCCAAATTATTAAGGAAGACAAAATAAATTACACAGGAAGTGAACTATATCACCAAATAAAATGATTCATCAACGTTTTGCTTGTTTACAGGATAGCGAATTTCCATGTACATTTATATTAAAAATCCAAATGGAAAATTAAATAATGCAATAACAAAAAAATTCACAGGAACAAAGTATGAAAGCAGGCAATATCCCGCAGAAATAAAGCACACATACATTAGAAAGAAGATTTGCTAACAATAACAGTCATGAATAACTACAAAATCAACAAAAGAAAAACAAATTTAAGAATAGAAAATAAGAACTACATCAAGGAAAGGAGGTAACTATTTACATGTCCGTCACATAATTGATATCATGGAACCTTGAATCATGATACTGTATTCATACTAAAATATAGTGTCACAGTACACAAAATTTATATTAAAAAATAATACTTTTGACATTATTTCTTGCGTTTTAAGAAACTACGTCCCCTCCAACGACCTGCTTTGCCACCTCGGAGAGTCTTGCTGTTGGTATTGCTTCCATCATCCACTGGTTTGTGAATATCATGAAGGGCTGAATGAAGGAGATCTGCATCCTGACTATTTAAAGTGAGTTCCATCAACTGCTCTTTTGAAAGAGAGATGAGATGTGAAAGAGACTGACCTTTCCTAAGAATGGAATGGACATTTTTTGTATTCACACCTGGGAGCTTTGAAATAAAGTCCTGCAAAGAAAAATGAGATAGAAATAAAAACTGTTTGGAAAGAAACTTATTTTCCGCACACTTATATTTCTATTTTAAACATGCAACTAATACATAGTTCTGTAGAATTAGCTATTCTTACCTGAATAGCAATATTATATTTCTCAGCGAATTCATCATCACCACTTGCCACTTCTGCTCCAATCATTGCAGCTTGCGAAGCACTTGGCTGCTCTCGACCTTCCTGAAATTACAAAACATAAAATATCATGTTTATAAAAAGTGCATGGGAGTACTTCTTCAAAGATTCATGTTTATTCACAAAATTATCACATTTCACAGTTGTAGGCAACTCATCTTGGCCTAGGCATAGTGCACTGAGGAAAATCGAGTGTCGCAGCGCCACCCTATTATCCTCCACGGCCTTCAACCAGGCCATAATGGATGGTGCTCCCATGATGCTACACATACCTTTAGCTCTTCAAATAGTTGTGCTGTAGCATATGGACTGGGAGACCACACAAGACGTAACCGAGGGAAATGCATAGTGAGGAGAATAAGCTTAGATGAAATGTCGCTGGCAGATATATCATTACTTAAGTAATACCGACCCTGCAAGAAACAAATTCAACCGTAAAGTAAGTAAGTATCCAATGTTTTCTTTTAATGCTGAGAAGGATTTTTCACTTTTTTTTTTTTTAATACCTGAAGAGCAAAAGGTTTTTTGTGGTCAAACTCGATAAGAAGCATAGGTTTTGAATAGTGCCTTGTCATGGCTGTGGCTTGCGTGAAGAGACGTCCATTGTTTAGGGATCCAATCAAATCACTCACACTTTTACGTTCAACACAGATTTCAGGTGTAAGAATGTAATCTCCAACCTAAAGAAGACATTGAAAAGAAGAAGATATATCAAAACCGTGGGCAAAACTTAAGTTATCCGTCCAGGAAATGAAATCACTCAATCAAAGTATACAAACTTACATTTATAGTGACAGGTTCAATGTCAATGCCACGGCGATGAATCAATGCAGGTAGCTCACTTCTAAATTCTCTCATATCAACAATAATGACTGGTGATGCTGAGAGAGCTTTTGGAATCCCACCTTTCCGAGAGTTAATATTTGGTAATTCTGCACCTGCTGTAGCAGACTGGCCCACATCACGGCGCAATTCTGCACAATCTCCAGATTTACCATCTTGATCAGCAGTTATCACCATAGTCTGATAAAGTCAAAAATATCATGAGCTTTATCTTCTTTAAAAGATATCATGAGATAGCTGACTGATTCTTACCGCCTTCTCTTTGATTAAGTATTCAAATGCTTCTTTTTCTTGACGGAGAGTGGTCAGATAAGCTTGCTCCTCCACCGAGCCTCCATACATTAAGAAGTACACAGTCAAATCAACACCTGATACCGAACTTTGAAAAACCTGGAACATGTTTTCATGATGTCAATACTAATTTTAATTACTCAGGTAAAGATACTGAAACTTTCACTGACCTCAAGTTGTCTCACAGCTGATAAGTCTGCATCATACATTACTACAGAATGGGGCTGAATTTGTTGCAATGTTTTAGTCAGAGCTAAAGGATCTCCATCTTTTTTAAATGATTGTATTGTGATTATTGGTTGCATCTGTTCAGACTGACTTGCTGGTAATCCCTCCACCTTCAAAATATTGCAACAAGATTCATACACACTCAAAATGACTTGCTAAGCACATAGCACTACAAATCTTCACTTACATTGTCCTGTTCTTCAAAACAAGAAACATTGATTGGGTTTTTGTCACTGTCTGTGCTGGATAGTTCTTGTTGTGTCATAGTGAGGCAGTAACTGTCTCGAATATCCTCATCTGCGCTGTCTTGAGGAAATCCAAAAGCATCATGGTCTAGGTCACCTGCTGATTCCCCTCCAAGGTCTCCTTCGGGATCATCTGGATTCACATCTTTCCTCTGGTTGCTTAAAGATCCTCTAGTTAAACCAAACTGAGTGGTAATAGCTGGTGTACAATGACGAGTGGCTCGTCGAAACAAAGAATTAAGCATTGATTTTGATCCTTTAGTAAGATACTGAAACAAGCGATACACTGTTAATCACAAAACTACACAAATATGGACCAAGAACTTACTAAGAGTACTAGTGGTCATGTACTACCTCTTTTATTTGATTTCCTGTGCGAGTATCTTCAACCAAAACAAGTATGTGGTTCACACCTTGTGGTGCATCACAGGGATCAATACCTTTGAGCTTTAACTGAACCTCTCCAAGAATTTCAGACAGCGCAACCCACTTGGGTGAATGTTCTGGATCCACTTCAGAATCAGCTGCTGCTGAAGTTGGCCCACAAACTCGTTGACGAGCAAGGAGAAATAGATCCTCTGCAGCATCAAGCAGAAGCCAACCAGAATTTCTTCTTGCATATTCTGTGCTGCGGAGTGAGGCAACTAGGGAATTGAAGGTCACACAGTCATACTGGGTCAAACACCTGTTGAAATGAATAATAAAAACTAGATAAGTTTGCTTTAAAACATTACATAAAATATGACAAATTTCAAAACAACAAGAACCAACCTCAGAACAGATCTTAACGTTTTAATATCAGCAACTAGCTGTCGAGTTTTGGCACTTAACTGATTCCATATAGGATCCAACTGATACTGAAGCAATTTATGGAATGATTTTGAGATAGCATTTTCAACAGTGAGGTCATCTGTGTCCAACTGAAAAAAAAAAAAAGCTAAGGAGTCAACTGAAAAATTCCTATAGCAGAAAATTATCAATAGAGGAACACTTACTGTAGGATTGATTCTCTTTAATTCCTTCACACAGAAGCTCAAAAGATCCAAAATGCAGTTCTGAAGGCGCTGCATGGAGCCTGTCATATTAATATGGAGCTCCACTACAGATACCTGAGAAATATGAAGAAAATGTACACTAAAGATCTAAGAGTCTCACGGATTTACAAATAAAGTACTTAAACAAACCTGTTTCAAGCTAGAATTGACAACTGCATGAAATCGAGGCCAAAGATACAGATTTTTCACAAATAACGTTTTCATGATGCGTTCCACTTGGGCAAAACCTACTGTAAATGACTGAGATGAGCTTGAAAATGCTTTAACAAATCCTTTCTGAAAGAAGACGAAAATATCAATAATATGTACCATAACATTATTTTCTTTACATGATGTAATCAGGCGCACAGCATTTAACAAAATAAAAAACACTGGAGCGGTAGTGAGGGCACAACTGAGTCATTTTCTTCCTTCAACTAGGTTAAGTGGAAGATACAGTAGACCAAAATGCAGAGTTAATCACTCAGTAAGGACGTAGTATACACACAAGCCACAACAAAATGGTCTACAAGGAAAAACTCAATGAAATGACCAGAAAAATAAGCTAGAAAGTCTAATTTCAATGTACACATTATTATATAGTTTCCAGACCTTGATAATTAGAACTTAAAGATTAGGAATACCTTATTTTTCTGTCTGAATAATCGGACTGCAAATGCTTCTTGACATGACTCCAGAATGGCATGGGCACGGCACATTAGGATGCCTGTGACATTTTCAACTGGCACACGATTTTTGAGGAGATCAACCACAAGAATTCTGGCAGATATGAAAAGAACTCCACCTTGCAGGTAAATGTTTTCTCTGGAATGTAATGACGCTGATCACAAAAAGTAAAATAAAAAGGTCAAAAAATAAAATGCAAAGATTTGAAATAATACCTGTCATTTGAATTAGATTCATTGTTAATTACACGAGGTAGAGGACTTATTCCCTGAGATTCAAGTTGGGTGATAAAATACTCTTCTTCCTGATTTTGAGTACCTAGAACCAACACCAAATTTCCCGGATCACACCAGACTTTTAGCAGACTCAATAAAACCGAATGAAGACCAAGACCTCTGCAATCAAATACATATCCATTAGAATAAAGAGCAAAGACTCTTAATTAAATTATTTCATCAGGGGAAAAGAGCAATAAAGACCTCGCAGCAACAACAAGACCATCTTCATGCAAGACATCAAGAAATATTTGATTTTCATACGGCAGCATGATGCTAGAGTACAAGAACTTCGAGCAAAATGTTGATGAAAGGCCAAATTAGTGACCACAATGCAGACACTTCACCCTCTTCACCCTGGTAAATAAAAGTTTGGTACATAAGTAGAGAATCAAAAGAAATACACACATGATAAATTTTATGTATTGATGGGGAATGTACTTCTCTGTCAGTAATATCTACAGCATCGGCTCTCCTTGATCTTGTATTTGAACTTTGAGATCTGCTGCCCTCTGACTGAACATCAGGCCCTTCTCTTTGAACCTCCTCCTCAATGTCTTCAAAGCTATTATTGTCTCCGTCAAATAAATCCACTTCAATATCCTCTTCCTCACTGTATGTTGCCTCCAAATGATAAGAACTCACATCATGAGATGTATGCCCATACACTCCAATGCCAATAGGTCTCTTAAATCTACACAGATAGAATATAATGACACTATGTTATGCATAAGTTCAAGATGCAAAGAAAACCTACAAAAATAATGTAAGTACTCACGATGCTGGGATATGAACAGTATCCAATCCACAAGTGACAGATTGAAGACAGTGGGAATCTAGCTCATAAGTTGGACGTGCAACAAACTGAGAGACATATAAATCTGCATCGCCAGATCTGCAGGACAAAAATGCATCTTTAACAATAAAATATATATTCGTCAACAGAACTATTGGTAAGTCAAAAATTATTACCTCTAACTCACCTTGAATATAAATTTAGTGTGATTGGGCCCTCAAACATCAAAATATAGTAGGTGAACTGGCCACGTGACACTTCACCAGAAACTGAATGAAGAAGCTGACCTCCATGAACGAGAGTACTCCACACCTGAAAAGTTCAACATGAACTTCAGCATAAAGCAGTCAATCAAACATTTTGTGGTAGAAGGAAAAATGATCTTAAAAGGCTGAAGGGTAACATAGGATCACCTGTAGTATATAAACTGCTTCAGAGTTTAAAAGTAAAAGAAATCAAGGCTTTCAAGAGAGATTTGAAGAAGTGGCTGCTAGAGAGGGAGTTTCATGAGATGAACGAGTTTTAGAATTGGGATGCTAGAAATATCTGATTCTGTTTGATTGGAAGTGTATGAACGTGTCTGTCTTTTTAATACTTTTGTGCTGACATGATCCTGATGTAATAGCATTGTTATGATCGAATCAATAAACTAAACTAAACTTATACTAAATGCAACAAACAGCATAATGTTATGAGTTTAAAGTTTGCTTTAATCATTATGTAAGATAACAGTCATAAAGTGTAAAATTACATCTAAATTGTTCTGAAAGAGTATCACAGATTTATTTGATAAAAAATTTGGGGCACTTATGACCGCAATACTGTGCAACAAAAACAACTTACTAGGCAGAAAAGAGACACAAATAGCTTCATTCTTCATGACAGTCCGAGGAATGGGCAGGACATTGATAAGAGAGCTGGAAAGAAAATAAAAGGTTCAAATTACTAATCCACTTGTATGACAGGCAATAGTTGGAGAAATGATTATCGGAAAATTGTAACAAGAAGCACACATAGCAATAATTCATCATTGGTCAGGTGTAAAACCTCCTCGAAGTGGTAATGTCAGCTCATATATTAACCCCTGACTAAGTGAAAAAGTCCAAATAACCTAATCTATGAACTGTCTATCTTGTATCTCTGAACGTCAACAAGAATAGACTTAGGGACACACAGCGCACTACTTGGCTATAGAACGATGTATCTTTTACAACTCACTTCGAAAGAAAATTTGATCAATTGCAGGAGTTCCAACAAGAAACATACACAATTTTAGTGACTTCTCCCAATGAAGTAACCTTAACACTGCACACCGCCGTCCCTGCGTTTTGTTGGGCCGGCTGTTATTGGCACGATCCGCAAAGATTCGTAAACATTAAATATGGAGTCCGTGTTGACGGCCCTCCGCTATGTTTCCACTGAAATGAAGTAATAACAGGGGTCTTGCCTGCCCAAATTTTCTCAAAACTGTCGCATTGAAAGAGGGGATAAAAATGGGGTCAGATTCGCAAGTAACGGCAGTGGCAGTGGCCAATGTCTTAAATGACTTTATGGTAAGTTAACCGAATGTCACCGGTTCAGCATAACCAACTTGCTATTACTCGGTTGTCAAGCTAAAAACAAAAGTCTTGTTTCTGGAGCTTACTCTTAATTTCAAGCTGTTCATTAGGAAATGGCCCGCTGATGATTTTCTTCAACTTTTCTTATTTCAGAGAGTGGAGGCTATAGAGGAGGGCTTAAGCTGCTTTTTAGTTCAAAGGCCAGAAACAGACAGACTGAGTACCTTACGTTCAGATCTTAGTAACGTTCTATCTGGCCTCACACAACAGCAGCAAGAAGCAGGCGTGAAACAGTATCTGAGTATATCATCGTTGATGACGAATGCCACACGACTCCAGCTTTTGTTGAAAGTTCTCCATGATCTTGTGCAGAGAAATGAACTTCAGGCCCAGTGAGTTACATAAAACAAGTATTTGAATCTACTGTCTATAATGTTTTATTTCTGACTTTGTATTGTATTTTAGGATGGTATGCGAATGCATATTGATGTCTGAGAAACTCTCATATAAAAATAGCGTATTTTGGATTGAATGCTTTAATCTCATTCGAAAAATTATTGGTGGCGTCACTTACAAAGGAGTTCGAGATATAATGAAGGTACCTTCTCCATTCTTGAGATGGATAGATAGAAATATTCTCCTGTGAGAACTTAAAAAAAAAATTTAGAAAGAAATGTATTAATCATGCTTTTTCTTTCCAGATATGTAAAGAGAAGGTTCAGACCCTTCCTGTCAGACTAACAGCTTCTGTCATGCCTCAGATGAAGGCAGTGGAGAGTGTTCTAGAACACCTGTTCGATCGTAGTGCTTGTTTATTGCCAGCCTATCTATTGATAAATGAGGTCATGAAAACTAATCCTGACGGCAAGAACTTCCCTCACTGGGTAAGAAATTCTTCTTCTTACTCAGCAGATGGTCATTGTCATGAAGATCTACATCTTAAATAACAAACAAAAAAACAAGCACATTTTTTCACTTTGCACTTAGGCATTTTGTGTCATTATTTGTATTTGTTTCAGAAACTTGCCCCTCTATTATCAAATTTTATAGAGAGCTTCCGGCCAACAGCTCAAATGGTATCAATTATTGGACATGGGAAAATGTTACCTGTGGTGTTGTGTACTGGTGTTTCTGACCAGTATGCTCTGCCTTGGCGACTGGATGCTAGTACCCTCAAACTTCCTTTGAAAGGTACTTTACCTTATGACCCACATCTGTTGGAGCCACAAAGAGCTTTATTGCACCATGTCTTGGATCAACCGTATAGTCGTGATATGGTCTGTGCGATGTTGGGACTAAATAGACAGGTATATTTATTTTCTCCTTCCTTTATGCCTAAAAAGAGATTATCTTGTGGTAAAAGGTTTTTTTTTTTCTTTTTTCTTTTTTTTAGAAACAGCAACAACATTGTCTAGCTTTGGAAAATCAGATCGTGGAATCGGTAATGGCAACTATGGAAAGAGCTGAAAATGAAAATCATACTGAGGATAGTATGCATTGGATGTGTCTTCACATGTCTTCACAAATTATCTACTTTGTGTTGTCCACATATGCTAATTTCAACAATATATGTCATTCCTTACATGACAAAGTAAGCAGTTTTGTCATTTATATTAATGATATTGCATGTGCATGAGAATACCATAACTCAATGATATCTGTCATTTTACAGCTGGCTGTCAGAACTGACCTAAGGAAAGGGAGGGACCATCTAATGTTTGTCATTCTGCAGTTTGTGACTGGTGCTATTCAGAAGAACCCTGTAAGTTGATGTGTGGTTCCTGCATTTCCTTATATTTTGCTACAGTTGCAATTTTTTTCAAAAAAATAATTTAAAAAAAAAAAAAATTGTCACAAAAATTGCCTGGTTTTTTTTTCTGCTTTAACATTTATTTGTAACTGACAACTTTCTACCCACTTGCAGCTCAACCAATTTCTTGGTCTTCTTAAACTTTATGATCGTTTGTATCCGGAAAAAGAACCTCTGCCTGTTCCGGATATCAATAACCCGATGTGTACACATCAAATGGCAGCATGTTGCATTTGGATCCATATTTTCAAAAAAATACAAGCGCAGGCGCAGGCGCAGGCACAGGCATTGGCAGAGGCACAGGCACCAGCACAGGGACAGCGACAGCCACAGCCACAGAATGCAAGTCTACATCGACCCATGCCAATTGCTTTGAAGGGTCACCATGAGTAAGTAACATCTCTTCTGACATACTTCCTTTTTGATTTATGTTTCAAGATGGAATAATACCCTCTTTATCCTTTTTCTTCCTCCAGTTTTATTAAACATCTTCTGCCAATGAACCTGATGCTTACAGATGGATGTGACTTTCGAGTGGCAATTTTATGCAATGCATATTCCACCCATACTGACTATTTCCAGCGTCCAATGATGGCATTAGTTGACTCAATCAAGCAGCCAACGATTTCTGCACCTCCCTCTGTACCACTGTCTATGGCCATGCTAGATGCTATGACTGTGCACTGCAAAATGACCATAATTCATCACATAGTTACTCACATAATGAAGGCTTCAGGAATGAAAACTAATGTGGCATTAGCTCCAGCTCTTGTTGAAACATACAGTCGCTTGTTAGTTTACACAGAAATTGAATCGCTTGGGGTTAAAGGATTTATAGTTCAAGTTCTTCCTACAGTATTCAAAAATCATGCATGGGGTATACTTTATACACTATTGGAAATGTTTAGCTACAGAATGCACCACATCCAACCACATTATCGTGTGCAACTACTCTCACATTTACACAGTTTAGCATCTGTTCCTCAAACCAATCAGACCCAACTCCATCTGTGGTAAGTAGCAATTTTTTAACTTATTTTCTTTTCTGAAATGCATCAGTGTTTTTTCATGTCCTTCCGTATACCTTTCAGTGTGGAAAGTACAGCCCTTCGTCTAATCACTGGCCTGGGAAGTACAGAGGTGCAGCCAGAGCTTTCCCGCTTTACCAACGAGCCAAAGATGCAAGTATCTGCTGAATCAGAGGAGCTGAATCGTGCTTTAGTTCTGACACTAGCTCGATCAATGCACATCACAGGAACAGGCAATGACAAAAATCAGGCTGGCTGGTGTAAAGAGTTGCTGAACACCATAATGCAAAACACTCCTCACACATGGGCAAACCACACTTTGGAATATTTTCCTCCAGTTCTCAGGGAGTATTTCCAGCAAAATCGCATCCCTATGGAGAATCAGCATCAGTTAAAAAAGGCTGTAGAAGAAGAGTATCGTAATTGGGCATCAATGAACAATGAAAATGATATTATTGCACACTTTTCTGTGCCTGGGACTCCTCCTCTATTTCTGTGTCTTCTTTGGAAGGTAATTCATGGTTATGTTTTCTTCTTTAGTGGTATGAAAATTGAGCCAATGGACTTGCTGATTAAAGATTTCTTTTTATCTCCAGGTTATATTGGAAACAGAGAGAGTAAACCCTATTGCATACAAAATATTAGAACGAATTGGAGCTAGAGCCCTCTCCAATCATCTTCGCAAGTTTTGTGATTACATTGTCAACGAGTTTAGTGCAAGCACTGTCCATGGAATGCAACAGCAGCATGTAAACAAATGCGTTGATGCTGTAAATCTTATGATCTGGAAGTACAACATCCTCACAATCGACCGCCTTGTCTTATGTTTGTCGATGAGACCACATGAAGGACAAATGTCCTTCTTTATTATTCAAGTCCTACTGCTAAAATCATCAGAATTTCGAACTCGAGTCCATGAATTTGTGCGTGAAAATTCTCCTGATCATTGGAAGCAATCTAACTGGTAAAATGACCTATATCTCTTCCTATTTTTGCAGTGTAATCTTGATCTTAATTATATCAAGTCACAATGAGTATTCAAATCGTCTATTAAATTAGGTTTCCTTCCTTTCATGTTATTCACATCAGTAATTTATAGTCTAAGTATTTTACAATGTCTGTCTGCAGGTATGAAAAACACGTTGCATTTCATGAGAAATTTCCTGAGAAATTTGCTCCAGAAGAAACAATATTGGAACAATCAGGGGGAACAAGTAATCCTTACTCCCTACCTGTTTATTTTGGGAATGTGTGCCTCAGATTCTTACCAGTAAGAGAATATTGCTGTGGACATTTTTTTGTTACTTATGTTAGTTTTCTAGATCTCAGTTTGCTATTAATAATGTCTGCTTAGGTATTTGACAATCTGATTCATCGTTACCTGGAAATGCCACCTGTCAACAAATCTCTTGAATCTTTACTGGAACATCTTGGCTGTCTATACAAATTCCACGGTAAGTTTGTAAATTACTTCCTCTGTAGGCACATGGTTGAGTCATCGCTGTTGTTTTGTATTCCCACTGGTTCTTTTGAAACTATTCAGCAATTCTTATTTAGTAATTTTCTTTCCAAAGTCTGGTTTACTTGTACTTGTTGATAATCATTTGTTTTCTTCTTTTCTTTTTCTTGTTTTAGATCGTCCTGTAACTTATTTGTATAACACTCTACATTATTATGAGATGAAAGTGCGTGAGAGACCAAACCTGAAACGGCGCTTAGTCTTAGCTGTGTTAGGGTCACTGCAGGATACTAAGTCTGGCCAAGGATCAGTACAGGAGAATAAAGGACCAGTCCAGGACAGTAAATCTTGTCAAGGATCAGCTGATGAAAGTAAAAGTCCTAGTTTTGGCTTAAGTAAGCAGTACCAAAAATACATGCAAGGATCTTCAGAAACATGGAACCCTGAGTTGGACTATTATATGCGTCTAATACAACGAATATGTGACAGTATCCTTTTAATTACTCTTTCTTGTAAAGGTGTTTTTTTTAAAACAGTGTTCCATTTGATTTATTCCTTGCTTCAGTCATAAAAGTTTAAGTTTGATTTGTTTCTTGACATTTCTTCCTTAACATAGATATAGCAATGTCTGGAAAAATTCAGCTTCACATAGATTGGCGTTTTAATGAGTTCCCTAATGCTGCATCCCATGTGTTGTATGTGACTTGTGTGGAACTTATGGCGCTTCCATTGTCACCAGTTGCTGTAGGAAACTGCTTGCTGGACGTTGTTACCAAAGGGTAAGCATTTAAATCTCAGAACTAATCTTTTCAAAATTATCATTGTCCGTGTAGTTAAAAAAAAAACAATCCCTAAATTTATCTTTTTCTTTTGTAGATACACAGTTATACCACCACAACAAATCATGAACTGGATAAATGCTATTGGTTTAGTTATGGCAGCACTACCCAACTCATATTGGCAGGCACTCCATGAACGTTTGGTTGCCATAGTCAGCTGTCCTCAAATGTTGCGATGGCCATATCGTAATTCTCCTTTCCAAATGTTCAATTTCCAAGACACTCATGATTCAATGCTCGAGAATAAATTCTCTTATGCCCTTGCTCTTGCACATTCCATTTGGCATCATGCTGGATGTGGACAGATAACTCTTTTACCTCAGTGAGTATCCTTGTAGAATAATGCAACTTGTACATTTGTTTGACCTCTAGATATAACTGATAATATCCTTAAAATCAATTTTTAGGTTTGTGAAGGTACATCTGTACCCTATTATACGCACTGAAGAACAGCTTCTATTCCTATGTCACCTAATTGGTCCATTCTTCCAACGCTTCAACAATGAGTATGGCACCCATTTACTAACAGAATTGACCACAGCTCTTTATGAAACTCTTGAGCAGGTGGATAAAAATGTTCCATATCTTCATCACATGGATACCATTTGTGATCTTCTTTATCACATCAAGTACATGTTTGTTGGTGATGTTATCAAGTCTGAACTATTGGCTATTATAAGAAGATTGCGTCCTTCCCTACAGATGCGCCTTCGATTTCTAGTTCATCTTTCTTTAGATGAAATAAAGGGGTGTTGAATTTTTTCAGTTTATGTATGTGTACATTTGTAGATTTTACTGCATTTTTCTATAACTATGTTAGGAAGATGAATTTCTGTCAAATTTCATATGTTCTTTGAATAAAATCGCAATTTTAATGTATATGAATTTAAAAAAGCATTTTTGAACCCGAGCAACTCTTCTCCATTTCGTTGTGATAACATAATATTTCTCTCATGAAAAATAATTTTACCTATCTCAATTATCATTATCTTCTTTTTCAATTTTAATTTCCCTTGTAATTATTTAGACTAAAAGTAAGTTAGTAAAACTTTTGACTTCAAACTCCAACTTAAGAGTAAATCCTTTTAGAAGAGTAGTAATTTAACAAAAATGTGCTGAATGAATTTTCTGAAACTGCAAGCTTTAATGTCCTACAGCCTGACATTTTAGAAAGCTATTGTTCTCCCCATATTATGATTTTGAGCAACCAATGACCTTGAGCAGGAAACTGTACAGAGACTCTATTATGGGGTTTCGGAGGATCACAAAAGGACCATTCCTGATCACTTAGAGGCCATTCTAAAATTTCCAAATTTTTTCGGACAACATTTTCTGTTTTCTAATTTCAGTTAAATGCGCTTGCTCTGAAGAGCACAGGATGCCCAAAGGACATCCTTGATTACTTTGAGGCAAATCTGAAATTTTCAAATTTTCTTCAAAAACGTTTTTGAGGGGAAAATTTTTGTAACTAATGCAGATAGTGAGAATAGATGAATTGCTATAGATAAAATAAATTAAAACAAACTATAAGATGGTAAAAAATTTATTCAATTACTTTAGAATAGTTCAAGGCTACACTCATCTGCCATCATAATCAGATAGAAGAATGGAGGTAATCTTTTGAACAGTTGCAATTGGAAGTTGTAGATGATGTAGCTGAGACAAAACAACCAATGGGTTAGTGTCACCTAAAACAGAAAAGGCTGGGTGAGCATTGACATGTGCATAAAAATGAGTCAGACATTGACTAAAATGTTTCGTCAAATATGATTGTACTTCGAAGGGAAACATTATTCTAAACCAAACAAATCTATAAATGCAGCTGCAAGTTCACGTACCGCTTATGTTGAAAGTCAAATGATGTGGAGCAGGGATTCTATTGTATGTTAGATATGTGGCAAGCTTTCTCAGAGTTTCGCAATTTCCAACTGGTTTCCCATTTGAAAAATATTGACGCAACAGAGGGTAAAGATCTATAACAGAAAATTTTAGAACTTAACAAAAAATCTTTCAATGAATACGCAATATTCTTTTAGTTTGTTCAAAGAACAATATCTCACCTCTCTCCCACGACTCAAGGATCATATTCACGGTTTGATGAACAGATAATGCAAGGTCTGGAGTTACAACGGGTTTATCACCCAGTCGAACCCCCCTCAAAACTTGTGCAACAAGAAGTTTCAATTGCCAAGTCATCAAAGGGCAGGGACCACGTTTCATACTCTGCAGGGTCTAAATCACATGAAAGAAGCAGGCTTCTTATAAAACTCAGTTGAAATAATGGTAAAACTTCAAAACATGAGGAGAAAAAACAGACCTTCAAAGTGGTAATCCAAATAGAGAGAACTGTCAGTTTGTCTTGAGTAATGCATTCGTAAACAAGAGCAGTAAGAAGTTGCATTAAATGACTTTCGCTCTCTCCACTTACAACTCTTTGAGAATCACTGGGGTTTCCCTGCTCTAGGAATAAACGAGCAAAGTTCACCATGGTGGCATCAGAGGAGAAAGCTAGAACGGACTCGGACTTGGAAAAAAACAAAACGATGAGTTGTAATGTTAAGTGACAACTTTACGTAATTGGCAATATCAAAAGATCAAAAAGAATTGGTATGTTAATATTCACTACTTACAGGTACACTCCATGCAGATGCACTTTGTGCTGTCAGTGTTCGAGCAAGAAGACTTCGGAACCCATTAGGATCCTCTGAATAAGATAAACAGCCAGCACGCTGCTTTACATCCACAGTGGCAGGACCGTCTAGGATACGTCTGAAACAAAATTCAGAATGTATGCTAGGAAAGAAACAGGTTCAAAATGTCACAGTTTAGGAATGTGAGGTCCCTTAGTATGACTTTGGCATTGTATATAACAGTTGTCACATTGTATGTACATCACAGTATCCAAACCATTTTGCTAAGTGGGGCTTTTGTATAAAATTTGAGTAAATCTACCACTTCAAGCACTGAATAAACATATAACATGTCCACAAAATGATAAATAAATGACAAGCCCTTTGGAAAGTACTCACTTTAGCTGATCCCAATTCTGATCTTTATGAAAAACCACATTCCAATATCTTTCATCTTCAATTCTAACCTGTAATCAATCAAACAAACCACATTTTAGGGGATATGGTTTATCCATTTAGTTACAAATAATAGATAATACACACAAAAAATAAGAGATTTTAAAGAATTTTTGACATGCTTTAACACACAACACAAAATCATAGTTTCATTTTTTTTAGTGAGCAAGCTTAGGTGATTTAAAAGACTTTAACATGTACAATGAAAGATGTTTCAACGTCTTCTATTTACCTCCTTGAGTGTGCTAAGTTCTGGGAGAAGACAGGGTGCACGCAATCTCGCAACTTGGTTGGAGTAATGTTTAGAATCTGTATACACAACAGTGAGGTGAGCATAGCAAAGCACTCCTGTATCAATATCACGAGGAACAAGGAGACGTGGCTCCACTGCAAGAACATATAGATGGCGGAATGCTTGCAAATGATATCTGAAATCAAGATGAGACGTCGGTGTTCCAGAGATTTCTCTGCAGTGATACATACGACAGAAATCTAATTGTCTTAACTACCTGTTGTCATTACTGTGAGTTGGAAACTTTGGGAAAAATGCAGCAAGCATGGCTGCAATAGCAGGAGGTGAAGTGGACAATGTGTATCGTCCACCACCCAACAGTAGTAGTCCTAATGCCATATGGGTTGCTACATGGGAGCCATATGTTACAACTGAGTTTGTAGGGCCAACACGAGCACGTAGGAAACGACAAATTCGCATCACCTCTAATGACCCACTTCCAGCCATTACCTGCAATAAAATACGGCAATAGGTTTAATTCAATTTAAAAACAAAAATATTTGTTAAAATTAAATGAAAAAGGATTAGCTTTACCATTGCTAGTGACAAGACTATAACATTTAGACTTGTTTCAATAGTTGATTTTCCAGCAAGTTCAGCAATTGATTTTCCCAAGAGCGAAGTGAACTTCTTGGCATACATAAGAAGAGTGGTAAAAGCTTCTTTGTTGGAAGATCCTGCAAATCTTAACCCAAGTGACATGCAAGCACCTGCTAGGATGTTGCAATACGCTTGGCTAAAAGAGAAGAAAACATATGAAAATTTAGGAACAGCATTGCATGTATACAGTTGTTTTGGATCGGTGAACAAGTAAATGTTACTTACTTCATAGTTTCATAATCGATAAATTCAGAAACAGTAGCTCTTGGCTTGACAAGGCAATAAGGTCTAATAGACTCTGGGATGTGAGATTCAACCCACTCAACTGTTGGTAAAACTTCTTGCCACAGTATCAAATTTCGTGCAATCATTCTTAGCAACAAAAAATCAGGACGCACAAAGTCAAGCAGATACTGAGTATCAGGAGCCTTCATCCAGTCGGCAACAGCTCTGTAAAAGAGTAGAAACAAGTATTATTGAAAGATTCAACAAAAATCAATTCAAGTTATGCATTTGCCAGGATATTGAAACTTGTAACTCTAAAATATTGTTAATGGGGGTGCTACAGTTTACCTATTGCCCGTATTGAAATACATCATTCCAAGAGCAAGTGTTGCTCCCGGTCCTGTTACATCAATATTCAAGGAATCTCCTTCACGTATGTGGAAACTTGGGGACTTATATTTTTCTTTCTGAGATCCAGTAACTGGTCTCCTGTGACCCCCAACCATGTAGTAATGTAGTGTATCAGGAATTGCCAAGTCAGCGAGACCGCAAAGCTCTGATCCCTGACCAAGTACAACATGACCAAGGGCCAGACCAGCTGCTAAAGAATATGATTCACGGTCCACACTATTTTCCATCTCTGGTCCAGGCGGTCGGCCTGAAATAATTGAGAACTTTTAGAATTAGTGCATAAGTTACAGCAGTGGTATATTAGTTATTTTTTTTTTTACTTGTGGGAGACAAAATACTTCAGCACACTTGTTGATCTTGAACTTTAGAAGCAAAAAGTCAACCACGAATCTTAAACATGGATTCAAGATGCTAATTTGGCCAACAGAAGTTTCTAGTTTTTAACTTCAAGCACAAGATTTAAAAATATCTTACCAATTTCAGATAACAAAACCTCAGCAATTCTGCGGTGCCCTGTCCCCTGATATACTAGCCCAACACCTAGAAGGGCTGCCACTTGAGTATTTGGACCAACATCCAGTTCAATTGATGTAGGAGGCAAAAGGGCTTCTACATGGATGCTTAACATTTTTGTGGCATTGACATCCATTGAACCTAAAAATGTCAGAGCACAATATACGTAGTATGTTGGAGTATAAAATACTTTTATTTTCAAAATTAAGACAGTAAAACATGGCAGCTATTACCTCTTTTTGAAGCAGCAATACCAAGTAAAAGTCCAACACTAGTCATTTCATGACATTTTACTAAATATTCAAATTTATTTAAAACAGCCAAAGTATTAAGATGACCATTAAGTCCAAGGGCCATCAGGAAGCCAGCATGTTCGGTAAGCACGTCACTTCCTCCCTTAAAAAAATAAAATAAATACCGACTGACTTAAAAAAAAAAGTTATTGAAAATATTATTTATGTTCACAAATTTAAATTTGACAAACCTTGGGTTTATTGTATACAATCCATGTAGAATCAATATTTGGGGCAGAAAGTGAAATACGTAAACCAGCAGCAACCCCATTGTGAAATAGAGGCCACATGTTCATATTTGGAACAACTTCAATATGAGATAAGTCAACAGTGGTTCCCCGGGGTGGTACTTTGCCAATAAGGCACAACCTTGGGATAGGTAATGGTTCTGTAATAACAGGAACTGAAGATCGGAGGCAGAGCATTCCCCTGGCGACAAGAAAGCAAAGTATCACATAAAAAACAAAGAAACAGAAGATATAAGATGTAAAGAAGTTAGTACACGAACGCAATATTTCACCTGCCAACTGGAAGTGCCATTGTGCGGGTGCATAATGCATAAAGATGTTTTTCTTGTTCCTCTATAAACTCATGATCAGAAACCTCTGGTCTTTGCTGAATGGTGATGCTCACAGGCTGAGAAGACTGAAGTAACCTTCTAACTTCTCCGACCCTCTGGTCTTTGGGCCATCGTAACTTCATGACCTAGAGAAAAAAAGGGGGTATTTGGTACTTCTTAAAATAAGAAGACAATAAAGACCAAATTAAAAGTATTAATAATAATAAATAGCAAATGAGTTCACCTCCATGTTTAGACCCTCCATGTCATCCTCAAGATCACTGCTTTGGGAGACTCTGGCTGGTGTTTGGCCTCCATTACCTAGAGTCCCAAGAGACCTGGCACCTTTGGTAGAACTTTTTTCAGTTGCTTTTGCTGGTTCATATTGAGATGCTAAATCTTGACGAGCTATAAGTTTATAAGCAGCCTAAAAGAAAATAATGGAATGTGATGACATAGTATTTTTATCATCTTTCTACACCTTCTTGATACTAAAAAGCACATTTAGATGCTTACATGAGGCCAATCTCTGGGAGGGTTCTCTCTTGCTTGATAAAGGGCATCACATAAAAGTAAAGTTATAGCTGAGGGAAGAGTCTGTAAATCTCGACGCTCAAAGCCTAAAACATTTAAGCATGCATGACATCAACAAATGAGTCAGGATTACACCAAAAGCAATTTGGAGAATTAAGTAGATCCATTACACAAGAAATTAAATTCATTACATAATAGGAAGGATTAAGAGACTAACCCATTTCTACCATAAGTAGAACTGCTCTATGAGCTGCACTACGCTCTTTATTCAGTTTCAAAGAAGACAGCTCTTGAATATCACTGCGACTACCAGCTGGGACTATGGGGCGAACAAAGCTTTCAAGAGACAGGTTTGGTTCCTTCAAACCTATGGTTAACAAACTAGCAAGCTGCAAGAAAGAAAAAAAAATTGTTTCTTCATAACAGAACCGAAGAAGATAAATATAAAATAACTGTAGGTGCTACTTACCTGAACAATATCTCTTGTTTTCTTATTCACATGTTGTAAATATGGAAATGGTGGTGGTTTTGATGACCCTTGTAAAAGAATCAACAAGTGTTCGAATATGCTTGGTGGCTCTTGCGGCATGTAGCTAGGGGGAGTCAGTTTTGACAAATCGATATCCTTTATTTGACTTTCCTGTGAAAACTTACAAAAGAAATAAAAATGCGCATTCCCAAACATATTAGCTTCACAATAAGAAGAATTTTCTGGCTTGGAATTATTTTTTTATTCCACAATACAAATTTTAAAACCCATGCATGGAGAAATTTAATGTGTTAATTGATATACCTTAACTGGAGTGACAGGACAGTGATTTGGAAAATCTCGCCAGTAATGATGAGTATATTGAACATAACGGAGATCACATGAAAACTGGTGAAGGAGTTGGGCAAGAAGTGGAGGACTATCCAAAAGCAGCGTGTTCAGCTTCATATCCTTCACAATAGAATGTTGAAATAATTTACCACAGGCAAAATACAATTCTGTTTTTAAATACAATTTTCATACAGGCACATTTTACTTGAGAAAACTTACCTCATAAAGTAAATGCAAACTAAACAGTATTAGAGGAACATAAGCAAACAATACAGCAGTTGTGTTGATTTGCCCGTGTGCTGTATTCCCCTCAAAGCCTCCTGAGGAGCTATTAACTGGCTTAAGACCAAGAAGGGAAGACAGTGCTGGACCCAATGAGTAGTGATGCAATGAGTTCAATAAATACTCCCAGTCCTAAACAAAGCAAACATAAGAAAAACATCAATTTTTAACTGATGAGTAATATGTCTTTGATGAAAAGAATCAGGCAAAGTACCTCCTGTGATCCAGTGTCACAGCTCTTCTTCTTTTTTGGCTGCATTGTAGGGCTATCACCATTCTCTGAGGAAGGCTGATGCATTACAGCTAGTTTCTCAACATCGTATCCCAACATACCTGCAGAACAAGAAGGACATACACAAAACACTGATGTTTGAAAGAAAGCACTCAAGTTCAAAAGATGTGAGGCGATGAAACTACACACCAAGCAGGACTCCTAGAAACAAGCGCCACTCCTGACTTGGAGCAATATCCTGCGTCCCAGGAGCATTCCTCGCAACATACCACTTGACAACTAGCTGGACAGCTACATCTCGAGGCAACACTTGCTTGAGTGTGCTCATACACTGAGTAACTGCAATTCAAGATAAATGAAAATTAAGCTCCAAGAATGAATATATACACAAATAAGAGAAACAAGGTACTGGAAAGGAGTAAAAATGTATCTATAGTTTCTAATGAAGAATACAATTACCTAAGGGGGATGAACATATTTCTGGGAGGGACACCCGGAAAAAATTTCCATTTGAATATTCCTGAAATTATTTCCCTCAAATTAAATGATATCAAAATAAATTCAGATTGTAAATTAACAGAGGTTATAAAGGCAAACCAAGAGACTTCCACCAGTTAATTGTTACTTACTAAGGTAATTTTATTTCTAACAGGGTCTCTCAAAGAAATTAATCCTTCCCTGGGAGTTCCTTGCGCTGTGGTGGGAGCGCTACCACACAGGGAAGACTCTCGGCTTTTATCGTGAGGAACTGGGGAAAGCATCTCTGCTCGTTCATCAAATAAAGGCTCTTGAAGAGCATTCACATTTCTGAATGAGGGCAACAAGCTGCTACGTCGTGGAATCGGTGCGGGAGACATTTGAATGCGCTCATCAAATGTGTGCTCAGTGGCCAAGTTTCGAACACTCGGTAATAAACTACTCCTTCTAACAAACAAGAAATCATTGACACAGAAAAAATTATTTTCCATAATTTAATGATAGCTTCTAACAAACTAACAATTTGTGCAAGAGGCAAAAAAATTACACTTTCTAAAATATTAATTTCAATTTCTAGCAAAATTTTGAACATTGCAAAATATAAATTTTTCCCTGAAACATACCTTGGGAATGGTGAGCCAAACTGACTCATTAAATTCATGGGAAGAAATGATGAGTTTATCTGGGAGGGCATTCCAGGAAGATGCACCTTGCCAACAGCGACAATGCCAGAATACAATACTACTCCACCATTAGGTTCTATAACCAAAACCATGTTTAAGTGCTGAAAATAGGAAAGTAAGTAAACATTAGAAAAGGTACATAATCAGGCCGTTCGCATCAAACCATCTCTCAGAAAATATTAAAGGTGACTTACTGATATAGGGGCTGCATCCAAAGCTGGAATACTAGCACTTATTCCAAATATGAGTCTTTCAGAAGCATTGGTTTTTTCCAAGCGAGAATACAGTAACTGTCTCCTCGAGGGCACCAGATAACAGAGGTAAGTTTGTCCAACAACATCAGTGGTTAGGAATGCTCGCTTTGCTGGTGCTGACTTGATTCCTTCCCTGCAATATTATCATTCATACAGAAATAAAGTATTCAAATCAAAATAGATCTAACAATGTAGTTAGAAAGTAATGGGCAATTTGCTTACCCAAGAGAACCACTACTTTCAGTCCAAATAGGTTCCAGACAAATTTGTGGGCAAACTGGGCGAGGATCCTGTGCACAGTTATCCGTTAAAAGACGACTGAACGCAGAGGGTGAAGGAGTGCTAAGAAAAGATACAGGACTAGATGGACCTGCAGGTGACTGAAAGTTTCTCGAGGAGCGGTTCAGCCATTGTTGGGGTGAGCGGGAGGGCGACTGGCACTTGCTGTATAAGAAATGAATCGGTTAATAAATTCTATGTCTCGGGTAAAAATTTAGTGTTACCCAGCCACAGAAAAGAATGGATGCCAAAATTAATCTCCATACCTAATAGCGGCCATAGGACTTTGAGGCCTTGAAAAGGATTGGTTGCTATTGTATGGGCTACTGAGTCCAGGATTCATTGACAAATTGCCAAAGAGACTACGATGCAAACCAGCATTAGATGAAGTACTGACATTACCACTGCTAAGGTATACAGAGGATGAAAGATTTAATGAGCTCTCCGTTCCGCACATTGCTTGACTTTCCTAAACAGAATGAGAAATAAATCAGAATAAAAATTTAAGAGTTGAAAAAACATGAGCATAAAAAAGAAAATGGAGGATATCCTCACCTCCTGATATGCCTTCCGTATTTTCCAGACAGAATGAGTGCCATTTCGCGAGTCGTACATCATCACAATAGGTGGATCATCAGAACAAAATATCACATGCTGAGATGGATCACTCATAAAATTTACACTACCTGAAACAGAACCATCATTTAACATTGTAAACAATTATCTAAACATACACAAAAGTAGAAACCAAAATTGTTACCTTGCTTTACAATGACAGGGGTAATCTCATCCAATGGGTGGAGGAGAGCAAAGAGAGTGGGAAGCCGTCCATCTTCATGAGGACCAATAGCACGCTCCAACAGAAGGCCATTACTTGTACTCCACACGCTGCGAAGCTACACAAAAACAATAACCAAGGCTTGAGTGCAAAAATTAAATGTTTTAATTGTGACACTAGCAACATCATGGCAAAATTATAAACTTACCTTGAATTGAAGAGATGCAATAAAATCTTCTCCTTCTGAAGAAAAGGCTTTAATATTACTTTCATCAACAATGCACACGCATGACATCGGACGTCCTGAAACAACAATACAATTAGAAGATCGAAGAATGCAATGATGGTGCATCACACTGTATGCAACATCTATAACTGGGCGCATAAGAAGTTCCTTCATGATAGTATCGAAAACGAATCGATGGAGCATTAAAATTTACCTGTTGTTCGGTCTGAAGATGGTTTATCTGAAGCAGCTGTTTGAAATGTTGTCCACAGTGCATGTGTGACAGTCGTTTCACCAGTATAGCAACAAATGACCACATGACGACTAGCTTTAACATCCGATGGTCCAGAATCTGCTCCCTCTCCTCTGCTCCACACAACAGTTTTCCCGCGAATATAAAGTTCCTCTTCACATTGAGGGTAATTAGGACTTTCTCGTAAAACCCACCACTCAGACTGAAAAGATATACACAACCTTTGTAAATAAATGACGAGTACACAGATCAAACGACGGCCCAAGTTAATCAAGTTTTCCTCTTACGTCAGATGTATCTGAGATGTTGACCTGACTCAAAAGGTGCAATAAGTGAGATTCTGGCTGAAGTTGAGGTTTAGTTGAAGGAAGAATGACTGGACCCGGATGTATCTGTAATCGCTCCCGGCCACAGGGCACAAACACCTGGGAAAAAATGTTATGGTTACGGTCTTGGCAAACATGGGTTTATTTTCATGTAACTACAAAACTTAGAACGACAAAAAAATATAAGAAATGTACACTTTAAAACTTAGTAAGTTAGTACAGGAACTTTGAAAGACCAGCAGAACAGTACATATCAAAAAAAATAAATATATAATGAAATGTCTAAGGTAGGTTTGCAGCAAAATTGGTAAAGATATTGTAAAAAAGTAGCATACCTTGGGGTCAGATGAGGCAATCATGACGTTGTTGTCAGTCAGACTTTTCAAACGCCTAGAATGTGTGGTTATGTTTACTGCTGGCATTGGCTACATTGAAATTGGTGAGGCTCTTCATCCATCCCTAGTTGTAAAAGTCTTCAAAATGACAAACAACTGAACCTCTTATTTTATTCAACGCTATTGTGATCACTTGTATTGCGAAAAATCCATCACTAACTGCGAAATTTAACAGACGTTGACAACAAGAGTTCGAAAAGGTCTCTCCGTACCTCCGTACTCCCGCGCCAGTGCTACAAACGACAAAAGCAAAACAAAAACAAACGAGAGTATCGAGTGAATGAAGTATAGTTTCGGCGGTGGAGTCAGTGCGTGGTTAGTGATCCTCACGGAGTGATGCTTCAAGACGCATAAATATTTCATGAGATGGGTGATGATGGGTACCGTTTGTACAAGGGAAAACATTTTAGGAATTTCAAGGCCACAAGAAGTATCTGATGCAGGAACTTGTTATGACCTTTTGTGGCCTTCCCTCCTTGCCTGGGTTAGTCTATAATTTTTTCATCAAGATATCTTGTAAGGAGTAATTAAAGGACAATATACTAACACGAAATAATGACAAATATAAAGGTAATGTAAAAATAAGTTTATTGAAAAATACAAAAAATTTCATAAAATACTTGTTCAATTTCCAGAGCAAACATATTTAAAATGATGAGGACAAATGGCACAGAATTTCAATAAAACTGACTAGTTGAAGCAACATTGTAAAAAAAAGCATAACTCAGTTCCCAGTTGTTAAGATATTCTATCCAAGGTACAGAAAAAATTGTTGAAAATAATGCCTCTGAATGTGGTCTGGAATGTTGTAAAAAGGCATACACAGAAGTGTTACAGATCTAAAGCTGCCGTATATGGCTTTAATGCATTTAGAACAAGCCATGTATCTCATCATTAACAGAATCATAATCCATGTCATAGAAACTTGGCCTAGTACTAAGCCCAGGCATGGAAGTGATCTCACCACAGGAAACAACAATGAATCCTGCCCCCGCACTGAGTGTAACATCTTGAACATCAAGAGTGAAACCTGTAGGAGCACCTTTAATATTCTGATCACCAGTTAGCGACATAGATGTCTTTGACATACAAACTGGTAGCTTCGCATATCCTTGAGCTTCAAAGTCCTTTAGTCTCCGTTCTGCTAAGGGTGAACATTTCACATCACCTGCCCCATACATCTCCCTAGCAATGATTATAACTTTTTCTAGGAGAGGCAAGTCTAAACTATAAAGGAACTTGAAAGAGGATGACTGGTTACATGCTTCAATGACAGCATCAGCTAGATCTAATGCTCCAATACCTCCATTAGCAAAGTGAGTACAAATCACAGCACGGAAAGCTCCACTCGCTTCACTCATTTGCTTAATAAGATTGAGTTCCGCATCGGTATCCTCACTGAACTTGTTGATAGCAACTACCACAGGCAAACCATATTTCTTCCCATTGGATATATGCTTTTGCAAATTGGCAAAACCTTTCCTAACAAGTTCAATATTTTCTTGAGTGTACTCTGGTTTCAGAGGGCTTCCGGGAACAAATGGAGAGCCGCCACCATGCATTTTAAGAGCACGAACGGTTGTGACCAGAACCACTGCATTTGGGATATTGCCCGAGGAGCGGCATTTTATGTTCATGAACTTCTCCATACCAATATCTGAGCCAAAGCCAGCCTCAGTGACAACGTAACCTTCTGGGCCCACCAACTTTAGTGCCACAGAATCCGCAACAATGGATGAGCAGCCATGAGCAATGTTAGCAAAAGGACCAGCATGGACAAGGACTGGCGATCCCTCCAAAGTCTGCATCAATGTGGGATGAATGGAGTCCTTCAGCAGAATAGCCAATGCTCCAGTGACGCCCTACACACAAACAGAATAGAACACATTACAGAGAGCTTGAAAGTAATTAACAATGCATAATGAATTAGGAGTGTCTGCTTGAGATTTTATGAAATGATATAATAGTGATACAAAGGTCATTTAGGACACAAGTTAGCTCACCAGATCGTCAGCAGTCACAGGATTCCTGTTGTGATCGAGGCCCACAACAATTTTGGATAGCCGCAGTTTCATGTCCTCCATATCCTGGACTAATGCCAAAATCGCCATAATTTCACTAGCAACAGAAATTGTGAATCCCGTTTTCCTCATTAAACCTTTTTCAGTTGGTGACTGACCAATGGTTATTTCTCGTAAATATCTGTCATTTGTATCAATAACTGGAATTGAAATGAAAAATTAGATCAAGAATGGCACCTAAGACACTGAGTAAATATTAAATACACTGATTTTGTACCTCTTTTCCAGGTAATTGTGTCCGGGTCGATGTCAAGACGGGCAAAGCGTTTCTTCTCCTCAGGTGATAGGGAATCAGGCTCAGTTTTACTGATACCAAGTCTTTGCAGTCTCCTCAACTGTGAAAAAGAGTAAAAACTGTTTGAAACTAAAGAACAGTACAGAACAGCTGACTACATTGTGGCTAAGAGAACAACACAAACCTGGACCACAGAGAATGCACGAACACCCTTCTTCTTAGGCACAAGTCGGTCAAAGAGAGCTTCATCAGATTGTGTTGCTTCATGGAACATACGTGCATCTAACTGAGCGGCTAAGAGGTTGTTGGCAGCTGTAACGGCATGAATATCTCCAGTAAGGTGAAGATTGAATTCTTCCATGGGAATCACCTGGGAATACCCTCCACCTGCAGCACCACCTGAAAGAAACAAGAACAATTTCTAGGTCAAAACTGATTTAAAATTGTACAACTGATTAATAAAAAATGTCCAAGTTTAATCATGCAAGGAAGAAATGAATTAATAAATGCAAGAAAAATAAGGAATGCCTAGAAACATACCTTTAATGCCAAATGTTGGTCCTTGAGATGGTTGTCTTACACATGCAAAGGTGTTCTTCCCTTTGTGAACTGATAAAGCCTGAACCAAACCGATGGTTGTGGTGCTCTTGCCCTCTCCAAGAGGAGTGGGTGTGATTCTGAACAAAGGCAAGAGAAATTATGAGCATGATATGCAAAAAGAAAAATTGTAACAGCAGATGAACAAGAACAAATGTGCTCACCCAGCAACAACAACATATTTTCCTTCCTTGGAATGCTGTAAACGATCCACCACAGAAATCTTTACTTTCGCTTTCTTGCTTCCATATTGATCTACTTCACTTGAGAAGAGACCAATTTCTTCAGCAAGTTGAACTATATCTTTCGGCTCTTGAGCCCTTGCAATGGCAATATCCCTTTAGAAGGAAAGATGCATTTCATTTCATCAGCTAAACCCTTCAAATCTTTCCTAAGAAAGAAAAGAACATGAAGAACAGTAACAGTACTTACGGGGGAATTGGAGACTGCAGGTCAAGAGGGAGGGGACGCAAATTCCACTTGCAGCTAAGCAATTTTTCAAATGCTCTCTGAGCAGAAAGCACTGTGTTTTTCATCAACATGGCAACTGTCATTGGTCCAACACCACCAGGAACAGGGGTGATGTACGAAGCCACATGCTTAGCTTCATCATAGGCAACATCACCCACGAGACGCTGGCCAGACTTCTTTGATGGATCTGCGAAGTAATAGCGAGGAGATAACAAACAACAGCCAGCAAAGACAAATATAGAAAATACTTTTAGTAGACAAAGCTACATCCTCAAATTTTAGGGAAGTTAGATATGGTTCATATTGATGTGTTAAAGGGAATTTCATGCTCAAAATGGGAAATGTTTGGGATCAGGTGAAAGTGAAGAAACTTTCAAAGAGAATGTCTCATCTTAAGGTCATCACAAGGGGTCAGGCACACCCACTCAGTAGATACCATGTGGCAACAGCTGACCCCTTCTGATCTGTGTTATCTCTTAAGTCAACATCATCTTATGCAAGTTGTTTTTCTAATGCCCTAAGCAGATCAGTTGAAAGGGACACTTCTTTGACAGATGAATCAGGAAAGGTTAAAAATACAGCGATAGAAATACACAATAAATTAAACCACCAGTGTGAAAATTACTTTAACAAAAATATCAAGATATGGTGATATGTTCCCAGGAACAGCAGAAACTGTTTTGAGGGACTTACCTGGAATAGCATTAATGCCACAATCAATAACAACAGCTCCAGGCTTGATCCAACTGCCCTTTACCATTTCTGGTTGTCCAATGCCAACGACAAGAATATCCGCTTGGGCTGTCTGAAAGTCCGAGAAGAACAAGATAAAAAAAGAAAAGATGCAGTAGGCCATCAAAGATCAATAAATTCAAAACAAGATGACTAATACAGGAAAAAAACAAAAATCTTTTGTTTTATTTTAGTTTACAAAATAAATCTCAGCTAATTTACTAGAAATCAGTTCTACTTACAACTTTGTCTAAATTTTTAGTCCTAGAGTGACACACAGTAACTGTGGCATTGTTCCACTTGAGCAGCTCGGCTGCCGGAGTACCAACAATCTTACTTCTGCCCAAGACAACAGCTTGGGCACCCTGCATAGGTGCTCCACTTCTGCAAAAATTAAACACGCAATTCGTTGTAAGCACTGTGGATCCAGTTGTGTTGATTAAATATTATGATAAAGAAATCATATTTTTACCGTCTGATAAGTTCAATGCAACCATTGGGAGTGCATGGCACAAAACCATCCATGTCACCAACAGCAACTCGGCCCTCATTGATAGTGTTCAATCTGAAAACCCACAAAAAAAGGTTAGTGTTCTAATTGTGCTTGAACAAATTTCAACAGAATCCTAAAAAAAATACAAATAATATAACACAGAAAATATGCTGCATTTTTTAAAAGAATGTAAATTTACCCATCAACATCCTTCGCGGGTGAAACAGTATCAGTGATCAAATGGGAGTTAATTTTGTTGTCTGAGTCAAGGGGCATCTGTACTATTATTCCATGAACACTTGGGTCATTGTTCAAATGCTTCAGCTTCATCAGCAGCTGAAAATATAACAAAAAATGAATAAGAATTGGAATAATCAAATTATTCAACTGGTCTGCATTATGAAAAGAGGTAGAAAAAAATACCTGAGCTTCAGTAATAGTTCGAGGAAGTTTATGGTGAGTTGCAGAAATGCCGATCTCCTCTGCAGCCTTCATCTTCATTCTGATATATACATTTGAATCTTCCCGTCCTCCAACTTGAACAATAGCTAAGCCAGGCTTAAATGTTGACATAATCTGGCTCATTTTCGCTACATCCTTTGCCAATTGAAGACGAATGTCTCTGTCGAAAAATTATCACGTTTGAGAAAATAACCATCGATTCTTAATTTCAAAATATAGACAAAATCAATTAATATTCTTACTTGGCGACTTCCGTGCCACTGAGGACTTTGGCGACATTATCTCCATGAGACGTCATGACGAATTCTGAGCCTAGCAACAGCACAAAAACGAATAGATTAGGGTATCATTACAAGAAACAGATCTAGGCAAGAGCTAAAGTAGAAAAGCATTTTGAAATGAGCATCTGCTCAGTAGCACACAGGTTCAGTAACACGTTATCCTTCTAGGAGCTGTGCATAAGCATTTCTCGCACAGAGTGTCTAACTTAAAAATGTTGCACTAATTTACATGTGGCTCGAACCCAACAGTGCCACTCAAAGCAAGTATCAAGGAAATGAGACGTTTACGTTACCTGAGGCCGAGTGTTGTACGTGAGATGATCGACGAGCCGCTCACGACTGCAAATTGCCAAGCACAACCCAGACAAACCACGACAGTTGTTATATGCTCAGTGCCACAATGCCACAAACGATATCAGGTCAATGCATCGGTGACCCCGCCCGGCGAATAGCAGCAGCAGGCCGGCGGCCGGCATCAACAAGTTGAGAAAGAAAACGACGTAGACTCACACGTGGGGCGAGGGAGAGGGGGAGAGAGAGGGAGACGAAGAGGGCTGGGGGGGGGAGGTGCGGCATGGGAGTGGAGCAGCGAGAGGAGGGGGAGTGGGAGGGAGATGTATGGGTCAGTATGGGTGCCAGTACAAATTTTTGCGGGCTTCCCCCGCTTCCCCGAGCATACTGCCGGAGACAACAGAACTCTGTTCTATTTTTTCCGGAGCTCTTCCAGACTGGCAATTTCAGTTCCAATGGTGTTAAAGGTGGGATACGGATTGAGTGGTTGGTCCCTGAGGCAAGAAGTCGCGTCTGTCGGGCCTGCTTGGATGGGCGATTTCGGGACGATATGAGCGGACGAGATCACTTTTTCGGGTGAACTTTACTTATTTTGCCTAAGAATTACGTCTGCAACGGTAATTTTGTCGTATTTTTTTTAGTTGCCCGGATAAACTAATTTTCGACATCACTAAGTTAAGTGTCAACCTGCATAAGATGAAGATTCCTTAATTTAAGTAAATCACAACAAAAATAATCTTTTAGAAAAATAATATTTTACATAAGATTTATTCTTGCAACATACACATAGAAAAAAACTGAAATTACTGATCATTTGTCTATTAATGTTCCTCTCACACGGGCCTTCTTTGCCTCAATTTCAGCTTGAGTCTGTTGGACTGTCATTTTATGTTTGTTCATTCCCTTCCTTTCTAATTGCTTTTCAATAATTCGAGCATTGTTGGCATATGAATCTGCAACCTCCCGCTGTAACAAGACAAGAAAAAAATTATGAATGTGGACATAGTACACGAAAAATGGCCATGATCAATAACCTGTCTTAACATAATACCAACCGCTTCAATTTCGTCCTCCTCTTCATCAATAGTGGAAACTGTGACTGAACTGAATTTGCCCATATTTTTGGTGTGTTTGGTAACCATGATTTTCTTCGGTTTCGCAACAGCTGCCACTTGGTTATAAATATCCATCTTTGGACCCTCTCCAGAACTTTTAACAACTGCTCCTTTGAAAATAAAGTTTATGTTGCTTCGTTGGTCATGTTTATAATATAATGCAAGTCCGCATCTGAAACAAGTGGAAGTCTAATCTGATACGAGATATTCCAAATTGTACATAGCAAGTCAGTCAGACTCTAAAGTCCTTCAAAACTATTTCATGGGCTGCAGCAAAAATAAATAAGGTGCTGTATCAAAAAAATTTGCAGTAACCTGCAGTTACTGACTTTTTGCACTTCATGCGGTGCTGTCTTTCGATGCCCTCGGGTCTCTTGATGTGCACAACTTCATCTTGGTCGCATGTGATCTTGTGAGCATGTTTGGAGCCATCAATTACTCGTGATCCATCACGTTTCCGTAGAGGCAACTTCTCAACAGCGCAATCTAAAAGAAAAGGATGATAGCGATCAGAAAATTGAGACATCAGAAAACGCTAAAACTGAATAAAGTAATGGAGACTCGAAGTTTTAAATCAAGGCAAAACAAATGCAAGGGTATAGTGGTCTTCAAGTGGGTCGACATACCAGCACTCTAACCAATTTTACTTAATGTGCTAAACAAGTATTACTAACCTAAAATTAATGTCATCTGACCACATATACAATAGTAAATGTGCAATGGTTTTTCTTCGCCATACTCCTCCTGGTCTTTGGTGTCTGAACAGACAATACTGCGAGAAACAACTTTCGGCATCCTTAGTTAATAGGCTAAAAGTTCCAGAAAACAATAACTAAGAAAGGACGATCAACAAACACCGCGACACAACGTACGAGTTGCGAACATGTAAACAAACACGAAAGACCGTTGCAAAAACAGAAAGTACGCGCTTGGGATCCATTACATACTGTTCAGCCGAGAAAAATTAGTTCCGTAATGTATACCGGCTTCATTACTGACACTTCTGTCCAAACGCCGTATCTAAAGTTATTCTCATTCATCAACAGCGTGTCGGTTGGTCAAAGTGCCGTTATGTGCAGCCTGGTTTTGTATCTGCTAATAGTGTCTCGGGGCATCCCCAGTATCACCCGCGTCGTTTAAAACTCGCGCAAAACCGCACCAGCTCTTCCGACATCACCAAAGCTCAGCTAAAATCACCCAAATTTTCAAATTTAAGTTATGTACAACTCACAGGTATAAACTAGGCAGAATCGGGACGATTCGTCGGCTTCGCCGGCTTGAAATCTTCTCCATTTCGGATGTATTATTTTTTTTTTTCTACATTACTGTATCAGCAAAACTAACACTCCTTCTTATCGCGATGATGACTATTTATTATCTATTGATTCATATTTGACTCATCTCTCTACCTCTAGAGCATTGGAGAAACTCGCTCTGGTCCGTCAGAAACGCAGTTCGAAACGTGATCGAAAGGAGAAAGTCAATTTCGTTCCGATGTCGATTTTGGCGACATCTTTCTCGAGATGCTGAGAAAGCGCCGTCATTGCAGAGTTTACAGTGCTTGGGAGGATGTAGCGGGCTCCCTTGCATGGAGAGCAACACAACTCACTCTCGAGTCGCACTGGTTGCCTATGCTCCCGGTGGCAGGCGTCTTCTCGGAACTCACGATGTGTGCACATTGTGTAAATGTAATCATCGGGGGAAGGGTGGGGGCGGCCTGGGCATAGAATTGTGCTAATTCGCCTAAAATTACCCTTGTTTCGGGGCACGAGCGCAGGGAAAGTTTGTCGATCGACCGCCAACATACCCTCTCCCTATCGGGCGGCACTCCCCGTTAAGCTGGTGTCGTCTGCACGTTAAGGTCCGTGTTACCGCGGACGCTTTCTTCTTCTCACCTTCTTCACTTTGCTGGAATTGGGAGATGAAATTAAGGGTCGCAGGGACTCACTTGGCGGCGTCTCGTTCTTTCTCCCGGCAGCAATGGGGACGGCGATGTAGTGGTCTCTCTCGCACCTGTTCAGTTTGAATAGGCCGGTCCGTTTCTTTGGGCTGCGGGCCGCACGTTACCCATCCACTGCAAAAAAAAGAAAAAAAAAAGAAACAGAATTTACTACAGAAATGTCTGGTGAACAATTGGCCGGGACATTCCGTAGTAAGGAAAGTACAGAACTGCTGTACCATTTTCTGTGGTATTGGTGCATACTTTATAATGGAATGTGTAGAAAATTGGTACAGAATGTCCGTGCATTTTCTGTACATTTCCTATGCTGAAGTACAGATTATTTTTTTCCTGTGCCACTGCCCTATACAAGATATTAGGCGCAACAATCGCTCGCGATGTAAATACGAGGATGTAAACAATGGATGTCTCCGCGGGGCGGGGCGGGGGGAGGGGGGGGGGCATCGGCTCGGCTGGTTACAGCCAGTGCCAGAACTCCGCAGGACCCCCGTGTAAACACATTGCATCACACGGCGCTCGGTGGGCGGGCGGAGCGGCGGGCGCGGAAGAGGGGCTCATCCCGACCCCACGACAGGCGAGACGAATCGACAGTGACGTTCGCGGCTTCCGTAACGTTCACCGTGCGTTCGCCAGAATCTATGTCACAGCGACTTGTTGTGGCTAGGCCATGGCTACGCTGCGCCGTGCGGCGGGTACCTGACCCTCGTGAAGCTAGAGAGCCCCAATGCAAATACCCTCAAAAACAGTAATGCAGATCGTTAGTACATCGTTAGTGCACGTAAGTAGTCATATAAATACGGATAGTACGCATACGAAAACTTATCTTTCTATTTTTTTTTTTTTTTTTTTTTTT
>CABIKL010000027.1:0-40948 GCA_902196195.1 Aptinothrips rufus | reverse complement strand
CCCCTCCCTCCCCCTCGTAAGACGAATAACCTAACCTCACCATGCTTTTGGTATGGGACCGTAAGATATGTGTAGACCCCCTCCCTCCCCTAAGAGCCTTACGTAATTTATGGACAGCCCCTAAAGTTGCATTAAAATTTAGTAGCCTTCATAAAGAAAAACTAGCCAAGAAAAAAACTAACGAGTGAGAAATTACAATTGTTGCATTCATTGAAACGGACAGAAAAAAAAGTCATTGACGTTTGCCTACGTTGTTCTCCAGAGTATTTATACGATGTTTACCTAAAGTACTCTGAGCAGATGCGGTCAAAGTGTTCTGCTGCACTATATTTAGACCTGAAGGTGGTGTGATCTCTGCTTTGGGAATTTATAATTTGAATTAAGAATTGCTCATGTTTTCTTTAGCAAGCGGGACGCATTTTAAGTTATGAAGAAGCAAGTCGTGAAGCTTCGAGAAGCTTCATTCGGTAAATAAGTCGAGCGTTATTTATAAAAGGTTGTTACTTTGATACATAAGAGGTATTTTACTGCTTTTTTTGGAGTCAAAACATGATTGATTACGCCCATATCACAGTCACATGTGCCCTTCCAAGCAACTTTGCGAATGATAAAGTATTTTCATGCGCGTCAACATCTTATAAATGCTTGAGATTTAAGGTCAAAGTTGGAGCCGCCAAGCAGCCCTGTCTGGGGGGTCACGTGATGTTTTTGGCACTTCAATATTAGAAGAAGGAAGATAAGCAAAACGCTTTTACTGGCCGTGTGGAACGAGCATGCGCACTGTCCGAAAGTGCACCCAGCGGAAAGATTTTTTGATTCAATGCAATTTTCCAAGAATCAATGCATTATATGTTTTTTTAAGAGGAGAACTTTCAGATCATCACAGATTGCGTTGGTTCGAGAATCCACCTTTCTGGGTGTGAGGCTAACTCGCCAGCTAGGTCCTCGGCTCAGCCCCTCGCGCCGCCTCGCCTAGCCTCGCATCCCGTTCCCAAGCGACCTATGCTCTCCGTGACGCCCGATGGACCTCGTAAAATACCGGCTTCCGCGCATATCGCTATCTTTGAGGTGAATTTCCACGGCCGAAATCAGATCCGAAGAAAGAATTTCTGCTATCGACGGAGTTTGGGCGGTGCTCGAAGCGCGGCGCGGCGGGGCGGGGCGGGGCGGGGCGGGGCGGGGCGGGGCGAGTTCTGCCACGTCTCGAGATCACGGGTTCACCGCACTAATCATACAAATTATTTTCAGTGGCAGTTAGCATCGGAGTCGTCGCGATTGTCGCGATGGAAGTCAACAGTTCACATCCTTATCGAGGCGGGGAAAAGAAGCCCCCGGGGGGGGGGGGGGGGGGGGGGGGCGTTATCATTAATTCGCGGACCGGACTGATCGGAGGAGGCAGCACTGTGTGATGAGCTCGTCACAATTTGCACTTCGCTGCCCGCGACCATCAATGCGCGGGGTCAACGACAAAGTCCGCTGGAATACCCAGAGCCAATAGTAAGGTCGTCCACCCGGGGGAAACTAAGTCCAACCCACACGGAAGATAATGTCTACTAGATCTTGAAGATCATCTACTTTAGATCTACGAGATCTAGACGTCTAATAGTTGACTACTTTACGTCTATGGCTACCGGTACACGTACTTTAGACGTGTACTTACAACAGCATCTAGTAGACGTTTATTAGACGTATAGATGTCTAATAGACTAGACATCCAGAAAATGGCCACTTAGACATCTATTAGACGAAGATACTAGGCGTCTAATAAACATGTATTAGGTAGGTGTCTCTCTCTTCCGTGTGGGAATTTTGCCGTCGTGGGTTCGCATATCGGCTGTGGCGAGGATCGACCCGCTTCCCCCCTTGCCCTGTGCTTTTATCACGGACTCTGCTGACCATGTGCCGTAATCAGTAAGGGTTCCGTCATTGTTTTCTCACGTAATATTGTGGCGCCGCATTTTTACGCCGCTAGTAGTAAGTTACTCCCGCGCGAATTCCTCCACTCGACTTTGTCTTGCGCGGCGATGAGGAAACTGAATCGGTATGCGTCAAATAATGCCGTGCCGCGCCGTGCCGTGTCCACCTCACGCCCACCTCGTGTTATCCTATCCGGCACTTCTTTAGCTGGGAGGGCGATGCAACAGCAAGCAGAGCGTGGAGAGGGGAGGGAGGGGAGGCGATGGGAGGGAAGGGTGGGATGGAGGTGAGGGGGGAGAGGAAAGGGCGGAAGGGAAGGGAGGGGAGGGGAGACGTGCATGTCACAAGAGCGTCCTCTCACTGCAGGGTAGGTGCAGTTTGATGAAGACACTCTGTTCTGAATATGTCCGAATTCGGTGACAGGTAATGTGGCACTAATAATTTGCCGGGTAGCCAGCCTCATGGTCCCTCCCTCCCTCCCTCGCACACCAATGGACGCGAATCAGAAAAGGTTGATAAGGAAAAGACGGAGGGAAGCCAGTGAAATACGATCCACTGATAAATGGAGGTCGAATCAACATAGCTTCGTCGTCGAATCGATGTGGACTTCATCGAAACGACGTCAAATCTGCATCGCATCGACCCCCCATTTCTCACCTACCCACTCGCACTCTGCGCCACAACCACCATGTTCATCACCCGCGCTCGAACAACAAATAGTTCGATAGGAGGCGAGCGGTGACCGATCCTAATAGAAAACGAACTTGGTATTCGCCTAGCTGCGCAAAACTGAACGTAAACACGTATTAATTTGCTTTAAATATTCCACGCAAAACATGAAAAGATAAGAAGTGACATCAGTTGGTTGCTTCGCGATGACTTCGTAAAGAATGCACACTGCACATCGCTACCAATATGAGCCACACTAAAAATTTAGAAAATATTCAACTGGAAAAGTTCAGTTTTTGTAACTAATGTCTCGGATTGGGTTTTAGGTGTCCTCCCATTTAGGCGCCGACATGGTACGCAACCGTTGTTTGGTGAGTCTGCCTATATTGAGATCGCAACGTTGTTTTTAAATTTACTAGCAACCGGAGCGGGCGCCTGTCAGATAGGCAACCAGAAACATGCCTCTGACTGCCGGGCCGCCCTGCACTGAGACCTGTGCGGGCGCCTGCAGGGTAGGCAACCGTAGCACAGGGCTGTGTGCCGGGCCGGCCTAGCAACTCCTTCGACACACAGACTGTCTCCACTGCCCACTGCGGCGTTACCTCGCTCGAACCTCTTCCGACCCAGTCCGAAATGATCCGTCGATACGACGTCGATTCGATGTCGATTCGATGTCGACATAATATGTGGCTGATTCCGTTATTCAGATACAATTTAATGATCGGATCGACGTTGCTTTTATGTCGTTTTGGTGAACAAATAGAAGCTCCGACTACGTTTTTTTTGTGTGTCCACACAAGGAAATAAGGGTGTAAAACCAAGTGTAAAACAGCGGTCCCTCATCCCTCAGCTGATGCTAGCTCTGCTGCCCTCTCATCACGGTCAGCGGGTGAATTTCTCGTAGGTCAAACTGTCCAAACTATTCAACTGAACTTGGCCATTATATCAGCTCGTCTGCTGCCTCAGTGTCCTCCGCTGCAATTCCAGCTAGACCAGGAAACCGCCGTAAATAATCGCCCGTGCTTGATCCACTCAGTTAGTCATTCCAGTGGCATGTTCATCAAGGTAGAGTACCGACTTTCTACCGTAAGAATTAAGGAAAGGAAGGAGTAACGTTATGAAAATCTTTTCATCCAGGAAGCCAAGCCTACGCTCCAGTGTTGCCACAAAAGTAGGCAAAATCCAGCCGAAACAGAGCGGCTTAGAGCGGGCTGCATCAACAGCATCGCTATTGCTGATAAGAATTAGCCTAGTAGGCAGCCTAGACGCGGCTCGCTCCACGCCGGAGTCTTTGGCGAGATTTTGCCTGCTTCTCTAGAAATCGCAGCTCCTATCCCGCTGGCAGTTCCAGTGAGAAATGGTTTATCGAATCCACGTGGAGTCGACGTGAAACTCGAAAACTCGTCGATTTTTTTTGACAAAAATAACGTGGATTCCACGTGGAAATAAGGTGAATCCACGTCATTCAAGAGTTTTCGACGAGCCATTTCTCACTGGGGTAAGCGCCTGCTAGCGATACCCATTACTCATTCCACTCCATACCTGATCTCCTTTGTAAAAACTCTACGCGTTAAACGGGGCGCAGCCAACAGAGAGGGCCGCGTGCACGGCTATCGCACGAGCAGTCGTGTCCCGCGCACACGCACGCACGCAATCGCGACGCGTGTTGAACACGCACTCGAGGTGTGCAGCCGCGCTATACGGTACGGAAGCGACACGGAGTCAAAGGGCTGTGAGGTAAGAGGTACTAGGCGTACTCTCGTCTCGTCTGGCTCGGCGCGGCGCGACGCGTCGTCTGCTAGGCGGCTCCGCGCTCGATGTGCACGCGCCAATGCGGCGACACGAAGTGAAGTGACCGGACTGGACCGGACCGGACAGCCGCGGGCCGCGCGAACCAGCGCGGGAGGGTGGAGTCCTCCTGGCTCAGCGCGCTCCAAGGGGGGGGGGGGGGGGGGGGGGGGGGGGGGGGGGGGGGGGGGGGGGGGGCGGGGCTCCGGTGGAACACCAATCACATCCTCCCACGCCACGCCGCACGAGTGGAACGTGTCATTATAGTGTTAATGAACAAACAGTCACACCTTTGAGAAACTCTCTGAGGCCCGAGCAGACCACCCCGCTCTACTGGTTCAAAGCGATAGAATTTCAGTTGGAGCTGCTCGAGTTGGAGCGACTGCAGGGACAGAGTCGAGGCGCGAAAAGGAAATGAAACGAATCCCTTTGAACCGCTTCCTGGCAATATGAATATGAATGACGAAGGAACGTACGCAAAACCTACAGAGCACACTGCGACCTAAGGCGGACAAAGAAAATGTTTTGACGGCGCGGGCGTGAAGCTCCGGTGACTACTCGACTTCCAGGGTACCCGGTAGTCCATGATAGACTGTCCATCCCGGTTGATAGCGTCCGGTACCGGTCACTACGAAGACGTACTGTAGTAGCATGAAGACTGCTGAGTATCGCCTCAGTGGCATTCACTTGCATTAAAATAATCAAAATAATCATATTCGATTATTTATATAGCCAAGCAGTATGCGATTTGATGAGGTATTTGAGATATTTTCACTTCTTATTCATCCCATCGCCTCCAAAATGACCGAAATTTACAACGAAGAACGGTGCAAACAGTAAGGAATTTCTTGGAATAGAGAATAATAGCTATCTGTCCAGTAGAAAGAAAATCTGAATTTAGTAAGGAATTTCTTGGAATAGAGAAAAATAGCCATGGCTATTATGGCTTCCCAGAGGCTTCGAAGGGGATTTTAAGCCACTGCGCCGAAGCCTCCAGGAAGCCGATTTCTTCTACAGGGGTATCTGTCTAGAAGGCAGAAAATCTGAACGAGGTTGTGTGTGTCGCGTTGTTTGGTCCCGAATCGCCGAATCGTACTTATGCTGGATGGACGATAGTTTCCTCCTCAAGCGATGGCATAGTTAGGTACATGTCATTAATGTCTGCTTAGGCTGCGCTACCGCATCTTTTATGCGGCTCTACTGTGCTTGAGAAGGTGTCCCATGCAGCAGTCTTAGCCTAGTGGAGCCGTCATTTACATTGGACCTCGATCCCGCCTCGTCGAACATTCCCCCGTACCGGCCCCACACTTTACCAAGGAGCGTAGAGATAAATTAATAATAATAGAAAATCGACTGAATAGTGGAGTGAGGTGCGCGATGAGCAAAGGAACGCGGCTAGCTCAAAGAGAAATTAGCCCAAAATGGAGATGGAGATGGCTCCCGCCACCCAGCACACCACGAGATCATTCGAGAGACCACAATTTCATCAAACCTGCGCGGACGGTCGAGCGCGCTGTGGGGCGTGGCGGGGCGTGGCGGGGCGTGGCGTGGCGGGTCGGTCACAATATTTGACGCCGTGATTCATCTGATCCATTATTTCGCAGCCGATGGCGGCATGACAGACACGGCGCGCCAACTTCCGCCTTTCGGGAGATGATCGGTTGTTGCACGGCGATGCTTCCTGTGACAGCCAAGGCCTTCCCTAACCCGCCGCGCTACGCCCCGCCACGCCCCGCTCTGGCATGGCCAGAGTACCGCGACCCGTCGTCGTCGTCCGGAAGAAGGGCAGTGCCAAGATGCCCCCTTAAATTTGGATGAACTGCACACACACACACACACAAGACGAGGCTGTCGGATGAGATGTGCGCTCAGCTGTAGAGCAAGGCCCTTGAGCGCGATCCCTTGAAATAGCCGCCAAGTCGCGTCACGTGGCCACACGGCAGCCACTCGCTGGCGCGCATGCGCACGGCCCGGTTTGTTTACAACGAGGCAAGGGGCCTAACCTCTAACCTACTCAGACACTACTTCCACACGTCGCTCGGATGAAATAGATTGACTATTTCTGCTTCAACTATAAAGACACAATGAGGATACAACGAATCAAGCTGAAAGTAAAAATGAAATTTTCTGCCTCACCTCCCCGCCCTGCTCCGCTGTGGCCTGCTGTGGAGCGCGAAGCTGTCGTTTCGAACGTTGCAAAGTGATGATAAAAATGGAATGGCCTTGACAGCCTCGGTCACCAACCAAAACTGGCACTACTTGCCACTGACACCATTAGGAAATTTCAGACGCTTACAATCAATCGCGCTGGAATACGGCGGGGATTCAACTAAAATGATGTGTCACGCGCGCCTGAAGCGATTATGCAGCTTATTTACATGAAACATGCCTGTCTGTCCGGCCTCTCCCTTCAACTAAGAGTGGGTTGCCAACCTCAACACTTCTACTCTGACCACTACGTGATAAATGACGGAAAAGGAAAATTAAACAATCAAACACGTTTTTGATCAGTTCAATAATTTTATTGATATAAAGTATTTGCTACGGTTCTTCCTATTTGGACCAGCAGTTCTGATCTGAAAGTAAATAAATTACTTGACACAGCTTAGGAAGTGAAAGGGCAAACCAATGGGCACATAAGACAATTGGAAAACAATTTGAGACAAGCATTTAATCACAAAAATAGGGATTCATTTGGAAAGGAAAAAGAAACGAAATCTAAGATCTACAAGGACTGTTACAAGATGGGCAGGTAGAACTGAGAGACAATCATTCATACTTACATCGACATACACATACATAAATTCAAACATCATTAGTAATGATTATAAATTATAATTGTCTTGAGTTTCACAACAGTGGATAGCTACTTCACATCTGTGTGGCTGCCAGCACCACTTTTAATAATACAGGGTCACATGGAAAGATCATGAACATTCAACAATACTTCCACCATGAATCAAGAGGGGTCATTTATACTCAGGATGTGTTGCAATTTGAGTTGATGGTGGTTAGAGAAATCATAAGCAAAAGATGAAGTACAAAATTGTAATAAAAGCAGCAGTGTTCAACTAGATTTGCTGAACAGGCCTTGCTTACAAAGTTACACTTGCATCACTGCCAATTTCCTTTATACCAGAACTAAACAGGACAAAGTTTTTTTCTGATTCTACAAAAATTTCACAAAGCAAGAAAGCCAATACAAAACATAAGCAGAAAACAATCAGTTCCAGAAGATTTTCTGTTCCTTTACAAATTCAGATAAGATAAATAAACCTATGATTTTGGCATGTTCAATCCAGTTACCCATTTTACAATAAATTGGATATTTCCTGGCAATAAAATCACAAAACCACACAGCAGAGATAGGAAGATATAGAACACACATCAAATACTTCTTTTAAGTTTAAAGAATAGGTGGCAAATAGGAGAATTCTTAAAAAACATTTGTTTTGTTTGAGCATTAAAATGGAAAAAAAAAATTCTATGTTGAAAGAAAAGCACAAGCATTCTTTAATAAAAGTTAGATAAAGAAATGATTTTAAAAAGGCAACATTGAAAAATTGTTATTTTTAAAAGATTTGATTTGCCAAAGACTGGTTCACATGAAAAACAATTTATAAAAAAATTTGAAAGCCATAAAATGAGCATTAAAAAGTACTTTTCCGGAAAGGACACATAAAATGATATATTGTGACAACTAAGCAGAAGGCATGACAAGAATTCTAGTACACAAGCAGATCAAATAAAACATCCTGTACACTAAAAACCTGATTCATATACACATCATTTTAAAAAAAAGAGGACTACTAAAGATAATAAAATTCTCTAACAGATGAAAAAAAAAACAGCACAGCACTCAGTTCTGACAGAGTGTACATTCATAAAAACATATCATGAACACAAACCATTGTCCTTGCAATGCTATCATTTAACATCATTTATTACATAATAATATGCTATTCGGGAGGATTAATAAGAAGTATTATGACTATAACCAGTATCCTCATCTCACAGTCAGAAATAATTCCTTGAAGAGGATACGTCTTGCTTCATCACAGATCATCCACTGGGTCCACTGGGCAAGTAGTGGCAGCGTAACTAATTGAAAAGAACAGAATTGGGATCTTCGTTGTCCATTTGTTTTACGTATCGGAGAACATCTTTTTTAGTGATGACTCCTAAGAGTCGCCTGAAAGGTAAAAAAAATATTTAAAAACCATAAAAATTCAGAGAAATTAAAATAATTTGCTATTTCGGAACTTTTTGATTAATTGAAACTGATAACCATCAAGACAAATAAAACATACCCATTATGTGTAACCAGCGTTTGTCTCAAGCCAAGCTTGCGGAACATATCAACTACAGTCTCCATTGGAGTCTGGTCAGTTATAGTAATAGGAGCCATGTCCAGGATCTTTTTAAGCTTTAGTGGTGTAGGGCTTCCAGGCGCTGGCGGTTGCTGTGGTGTTGTATTAGTGAAAAGAACTAAAGAATTGGGCATAAGACCCTCCACTGCACGCCGAGCTTGGGCTGAAACATAGAAATTCAGAGTAAGATATTGAAGTTAATTGGAACACATTGATATTGAAGATCTACAAATCACTGGCAAATAACTTTGATTTAGCAAAGTTCACTTACCAAGAGCTAAATTAAGATCCCTTCTAAGCACAAAGCCAACTAGATATTGGCTCTCACGAGATACAACTACAGGAAAGCCATTGTGTTCTGTTTCCTTCATTAGAGTTTCAACATCCTCTACAGTCATTGAATCTTGTGTCAATACACTCAAAGTTTCATTGCGTCTGTTGAGAAAAGATGATGGTTTAAGAACTGTCAAAAGAATTGCATATAAAAGACAAAAGACAACAAAACTTACTTGGGCTGCATAACGTCAGCTGCTAAAGAAGTATGGGCAAATTCTTCTTTACTATCCAAGAATGGATATCCATTAAGGTTAATATGTGCATCATATATTCCATGACTGCCTAAGGCGTCACCAACCCATTTACTAGCCATAGCTGCAGCCATGAGAGGCACAATGTATCGCACACCGCCCGTAAGCTCAAACATTATGACCACCAAAGAAACTGCGAAAAAAGTAATGTTTTACTCATCTTAAAACTACAGACATAACACTGCAGTCACTAAAGCCAAATATATACCTGTCATTCTGGTTACACCTCCTAGTACTGCTGCAGCACCAACCATAGAGTAAAGTCCTGGTGTGATGCAGTCCTTTCCAGTAGAACACTCTCCACTGAACATCCATATATGAGGATAGTTAAATGCCAACTGCTCCATTCCAATGCCAACAATGCGCCCCATGATGGCTCCAAGACATAGAGACGGGATGAAGAGACCGCAAGGGACCTTCATACCAAAGGTGAATACTGTGAACACCAGCTTAAAAATAAGGGCAAGCATAAGTAGCCACATGGCCTTGTACACTTTCGGTCCAGCAGAGGCCAGTTCGATGGCTGATTTCACATCAGTGAAATTCCTGTTGTAATCACTGTAGAGTAAAAGTTAACATTAGAGGTTTCTGTAATCCAAGATTCAAACCAAACAGTTCATCTGGCGAAGTCGTACCATAAATCATCCAGATTAGTGACTCCACACTTGCGGAACAGCAAGTAGATGAGTTCGCTGGTGCTCATGCGGGTGTAAGGGTTGGGATATGCTATCACAGCTGTTATAACTGTTACAACTAGTACCTCTGTTACTGGGTACTGTCCAAGTCGGGAGGTCTTGCGGTAGCGGCACCAATACAGGTTTGCTCGAATAAATATAGCAGCAATGACGCCCTGAGGTTAAAGCAAAGAGTACAGTTAGCCTGAATTAAAAATAACTGACATAAACATAAAGGAGGAGGAGAAAAAAAAATACACTTAAGGTGAAAATACTAACCCCAATAATGCCAAGACCAACAAATGGAACCAATTCAAAGAAGATCCATGGGTTATTGTATTCCACAAAGAACAGCACTGAATGCTCATTTCCAAATGGATTAATTGAGTGTAACACAAAAGCTGCCACAAGAGCACAGAAGAAAGATCTCCACAAGGTCTTTAAGGGAAAATAATAACTGACCTGGAAAAAAAAAAAGGCAACAGTGAGTGTAAAGGATTAGAAATTGGTTTTGCCTTCGATTGATGAGGGATATAACAACAAAGTGCTCATACCTCCTCTAAACTGAATAGAACACCTCCAATTGGGGCACCAAAGGCAACAGAGACTCCTGCTGCTGCCGCTGCAGAAAGAATTTCCCTTTTCTTTGCTTCATTTCTGCCATATTTTGGAAAAAGATACGAAAGAATATTACCTGAAAACAAACACAAAACAATTTACAAGAGGCATATTTTAAATGCTAGATCTAAAAAAAAATAATTACTTTATCTTCCATAACTTACCAATACAACAAGCAATATGGACCATTGGACCTTCCTTCCCCAAGCTTAGGCCAGCAGATACAGCCAGCATGATGCCCACAGACTTAATTATGAGCGTCCACTTTCCTAGGTATCCTCTGATAATGAATCCGCTCAAAATTGTTTTGATCTCAGGAATACCAGAACCACAAGCATAAGGCGCAAACATTCTGACTAGTGCTGCAGCAAGCGATGCAAAAAGAAGTGCCCAGGCTATGTACATGAGATATGATATAATGTAGGCACCGGCACCTTCTCTTGATTGCCCAAGAACTTCCGACCATGTCAACCACTGAAATACAAAAACCATACAGTTACAAATTTCGACTGACAACGTTCTTTAAGATTGCCCTAATCAGTTCATGTGTTACCTGTGAGCAGTTTCCATTCTCAAAGCTCAAAGTTGTTTCATTTGATGACCAACAGCACTGTTCGCGATTAAGCCAAAATGCTTGAGGACAGATGCCATGCTTAAGGTCCGACATCCATGATGCCCCAATATCAATAACACCAGCTACAACACCTGTAGCCAATCCCACCAATAGAACACATACCCAGCCCGACCAGGCATCATGTGCTCCTTTCACTAAGTCACAAATAGAATCTTGCTTTCTCTTGACAATATATCTGTGGCGCATGCGATCTCTTGCAATGTCCCGTTGCCAATCAATTGTATGGAAATCATCATACTGGCCAATTCCCGGGATCTCATCTCCATCAGCAGCAACTGAAAGAAAAAAATGTTGAGTACATAGTTGGCAGGTGTGAGACTGCAGAGAAATTTCCAGAAAAAAGCTCTGTAGCTTAGTGAAGGAAAAAGTGTAAGGGTTACACTTGTGATAGAAAATTGTAGAAAATTGGATACTGACACTAAAGAAGCAGCCAACAACCAAAATTTAAGAGCTAGAGGTAAAAAAATTAGATTTTTTCACCATTTAAAGTTTGGGAACTAACTTTCTTTCTACAAGCATGGACATTTCAAATTTCAAATACACATCGTGTCTTAAGGCCTATTTACATACAATAGAAGTAACAATAACAAAAATTACAATAAGATGGCAGTGATTGAAGCAGAAAAAGAATTTTTAAAATTATAACTTTCAAAGAGGGTACCCACTAGCTATAATTTCCACACAACAACAAAAATACTGATATAGGTTACAACAAAAGCTGAGAGGAGACAACAGCAGAAAATTGGAATGCAATGAGGATGAAGCAAAGCCACTCACCTCCACTATCCACCATGCAGTACTTTACACCACATACTTGGAAAAAAAATGAGAAAGAGAGAAAACAGAGGTGAAGACTGTTTGTGTATGAGGACACACCAGAGCAATGTGCTAGGCAGGGGACCAAATAATTCATATAAGGACAGAATATAAGATAATTATTTTGGATAAAACTTCAGGGGCTGCAAAATTTATTTTATAACTTATTTGATTCTAACAGGACAAAGGATAGCAGAAAGACTAAAGCAACAGAGAACTAATGCAGTATTTCAATTTCATGAACTGGCACACAGTTAAAGCAGAATGTTACGTCATTTCTAACAGTCTACTTTATTCCGTGCGAAACATTCACCATTTACAATGTTAGAAAATACTTAAGCTTCCCATCCAAAATTAAATGTTGCAACAAGGCTGAATAAACAGAGGTTACTTACAATGAGAGACTCCTGGGTCATCATGATGGATGGAGCGCTCTGTCACAGTTCCTGTTGTCGTTATGTCAATCATGTCATCATCTGAGCTTACAGAAAAGCTTTGGTTTCCATTTGCAGGATTCTGAAAAATTGGAGAGAAAAAAATGAATTAACATACAGATATGTGGTCAAATCTAATGCTACATGAATTACATTTTGTTCCACTAATGAATGGTCTTAAATTAGGAATACGGCTCTGGAACAATAAAAAATGCATCCATATTGGAATTGAATCATGTTGTAGTTACATAACACATAACACTCCTCGACAAAAAAATAAAATAAAATAACCATGCAGAAAAGATGTCCGAAAGGCTTGTAAATATTCCTAATAAAATATATATAAGCACAAATTTTGATTCTCAGGTTTTCACTGGATTGGAACACACAATATTAAAATAAATAGTATGGAACAGATATGGTGAATAACAGAGGTTAAGTCCTGGGTCCTAGAGAGTTAAAATTACACGTCGTTAACTACATGAATGAAAACTATTTCACTTTAATTGAAGTTTCTGCAATAAAAAATGATAGCAAATGCATAGAGGGTAAATGACGATCTTTAAAAGAAAAATATAGGTTATGTTGACAAAGTGAATAGGCCATACAAAATAGACTGAGGTGAGCAGGAGCCTAAAAAAGAAAGTCTCCTTACGCGCAAGTAAAGGACACTCATCGGTAATTTTCATACATCCATTGATTGAGCAATTAGTGGCCCCGGGTGTGTCGAGTAGGCGTTTTCTCCCCGCGGGTCTACGTCGGCTAGGTGACGGATGACGACCCCGCGACCGCGACTCTGCGTTGCACCGCGCGGCATTTGCGCACGCCACCACACCGCGTGATTTTCACGACGACATCCAAGAAACACAGACGTCTGTTGGGCGTCTTCAGATTTGGGATCCACCAAGAGGGAAAAGGGAGGGGAATGGAGAGGGAGGGGGGAGGGGCGTATCAGAGCAGAGTTAGGCCCTTCCCTTCACTTGTCACCCTGTCACGTCATCTGCTGCCTTCCTAGCTGTTGCCACCAGTCCGGCCGAGGTTAATGCGCGATCAGCACAGGTACACAAAGCAAAGCTGTCGGCAGGGCGGGGCAGGGCAGGTGGCAGCAACAAGTGAAGTTTGCAGAGTACATGCATCGCCACTCACTTGCTGCAGCTCGGGTTGCTCGTGCACTAGCACGTATTCCGTGCTATCCACTCGCGGGCGCATTCTCCAAACACGACTCCACATCGCAAGGAAACAGCCATTGATGCGGGGCTCTACACCTCATCCCCGTCCCGTACAGCCTCACAGCGGAGTGCGGAGCGGAGCGGACCAGCAGTGCGGGGGGACGCTGGACGCAGGACACGGAAAAAAGACGACACTCCTCGACGCTAAGTCCTTTCGACAAGATACCGAAACTCCCCGAGTGCGAGCCGAGTACCGCCGCCACTACCCGACCCACCCACCCGCTGTCTAGACCGATCCTACCCACTGCCCACTGCCCTTCCTTGCAGAGAAGACTCAACAAGCTCAAATAGAATTTCAATCAGACTTGACAGACGGGTTGTCGATATGGTGGCGTGGCGTGTTGGTGACGTTTGTGACGTCACGGGGTGCGAGGCGAAGGGCGCTAGCGGAGATCCCGAGGGACCGAGGGCCGAGTAGTCGAAGTGAAGGAGCGAACAGAGGGTAGGGGTAGGGAGAGGCCACAGGGAGAGTGAAGCAGACGCGAAAGGCAGAACAACTGCACCGCAAGAGAGCAGGGTGCGCCCAGCACACCACACTCCGCACTCCGCGCATGGAGAAGGGGGGTCTGAGGCTCTAAGCCCTAGCTGGACATGCATTTCTTAACATCCATAAATGTTCCATTTTTATTCCTTTTTTTTTTAAATTTATTTTTTCACTTTTAGATGCGACATTTCTCGAATAATGTGGAGTCGATTGTCGGTCTGAAATTACTTTAGGTTCAACCAAAGCCAAAGAGTTAATTTTAGTGAAAATTTTTAATTTTATTATTTTTGAAGAAAGATACAAGACTTTCTGACCTATGATCGATTTTTAATTTTTCAAGGAATGTATCACCAAAATTTGAAAGAAAATGGACAACATTTATGGAAAATTTATGGATTTTAAGAAAATACACAGGCCAGTATACACATTACAGTTCCACCTTAACTTCATACGGCCTGTCAAATTGTGTGCAGATTCGCAATAGTGTACTCCTAGCTTAACACACACAAAAGTTGGAAAGTGATGTAAAGCACTACCCACATAACTGCTCTGCTACACTTACTTTGGTATTCTGTTTCGAGAAACTGACCTCTCAGGCACTTAGATGTGATGGAAATGCTCTATTCTCAGATGTGATTATCATCTGGGTCATTCATGTCAATGGAGACAATTGAAGTTCATTCAAAGCTGAGCACTTTTGCAGCTCTCCTCAAACTATAAGAGCAGTTCATCAGATAACCAGGTCAAATAGAATGAGAACTACTTATTTAATGACACTCATGGCAACAACACCTATTGGCCTGTCTGTTAAACAAACAAAAGTTACTGCTATGGACATACGCACGAGCGATTCAAAAGCATAACAAACAAGTTCAAAGGTAATTAAATCAACGCATCCAAAAAAAACACAATTAAATTTGTAATCCTGAAATGACCTTCTGCTCCCAACTAACTACAATTTTCTTCCTTTTTGCTCAATAACCAGAGGGCAAAAAAATATAATTATTGTTGTTGCATAATCATCTGCACCCTTTACTCAGACTGAAGAAAATATGTTACGTAACATATGTCACATAAAGAAAGCTCCACGAGGTGGATGAAAGATACCGGACTGTTGAAGACGATAGACCATTTTACGTGTAGTGAAGACCAACAAAGTACGCTGCATTCCCTACGTGAACAAATGCGCGCTAAAAAGCTCGTGTAAATTTTCTCCCCTGACCTGTCTCAACATAACCTCACATTACCAACTGAGTGAGCGTTTCAATGCAAGGAAATGGACGTTTATCACCAGGTACCACAAGATAATACATTACACTTGAGATAAAAAAGCGAGCATGTAACGCGCGGATGGACACTATTTTAAAATGCGCAACATTTTGATAGAATTAAAGCAGATATGACAGGTGCACAAAGTGGGTTAAGGTACGAGAAGTACGTAGCCAAGGCGGGGCTTAGAGACAAAGACGGGATCCTGGAGCCACGGGGATGAAAACGACGCAAGGCTTGATTCGTTTACAAACCTGTCTGTTATGCTGACCAGCAACGGCTTGATAGGAAGGCGATATACTCAGAGGTATAGACGCGCTTCCCTTCAAAGGGTCCTTTTCCATACTTCAGTGCGGCGTGCGACCTACGGGTCAGGGGAGAAGAGAAGAGAACCCGATTAATTCAGTCTCCCTGCACAGGATCAAGGACCTCCATTGATAAAATAGACGTTATCGCGGTGCTGTCGGGTCTGCAGTGCAATATACGGCTTAGTTTGGGCCGGACTACGCAGCGCAAGGCGCAAAGCACCGAGTGTGAGGGGGCGTGAGGTGCCCTCTCCTCTCCCGCGCCGCTGCCATCGGCTGGGCTGCCATGAGAAGCAGACGACACACACACCATTCCAATGATTCTTTCTAATGGACAATCACGGTATAGCAGCTGTCAACGAACCATTTTGTGCTGCTGTGCTGCGATGGACTTCCTGTCGATAATTACATTTCGTGCAGAGGGGGGCGAGGGCGAAAATCCTTCCAGAACGAGCAGTGGCGCACGGACCCCTGTCTACTCCGCGGACAAAGCAGAATTGATCCGAGGCTCACGTGACACGGACTGGAGCCAACTGGAGCCATAGTGGAGCAAATCGTGTGATCTGAGGCTGGAGTTGCGCAAGTCAAGAAGAGGAGTAAATTTCTGCTCAGTTCGAATCCGTGCATCGATAGTTGAACCCAGAGCAGAATGAGGGAAGATCATCAGCCACACGCCCAATTCATATTTTTTGGGGTTTGCACCCTCCAGGCGTCTCCCTTCCTGGCCAGAAGACAGCGGGTCGACCGCAAAACGCGCGTTGTTTGAAATAAGTACTTACGACAAGATCGTGGCACTTATGTATTTCTTCTGACCTTAAGGCAACTACAAAGATAAAGTCCATAAATAATGCAAACAAATTTGGCATAATTTTAACTGTGTCCAGCAGATTGATGTCAGATGAATGTATGAAGTTATGAAAGTGAAGAAACAAAGACTGGAGTAGTTTATAGAAGATTATATTTTTTTGATCCCAAAATAATTAATTCTTTGACCACAAAATCAAAAAGAAATAAAGAGAAGGCTCGGAGCCAGGAAGCATTCAGTTCCAATGCTTTGACACATAATTTCCACACAAAAGTCCTAAATATAAGTTTTGTACGCAAAATAGCCAAGATAATATGTATCTCTAAATAACAGCATCTACTTGAAAAATGAGCACAATAACAACAACAAACATGTCAAGGGAAGTGAAAGCATGCACGTACAATGGCTGGTTACAGTTCCATATAAACTTAAATGGCTTTCAGTCAATTCATGAATACCAGAACAAGTGAGAAAAACTTCACTCTCCTTCCCCATTTTCCCAATTAAAACAATTAGTTAACAGCTTAAAAAATTATTGATCACAAAATCAGTGTCAAATGAAGAGGAAAGTACATTTCTACAAAGTAAGAAAATTAACATGTAAGTTAGTTGAGTATGGCCCAGACATGGAGTTTTTAAGGAGCATCATTACATCAACCTCATCTCATTTGAAACATAAATTGTTGATAATACCCCATAATATAGTTGAGCAACAAAAGAAACACAAGTACAAAGCACCATGAAAAATATAAAGGAGCCACCAAGAGTTCAATATCAGGATTACAACTTGAGGACAATTCCACCAAGATTTCAATTGTTAATACAAAAACTATCAAAATAACAAAAAAATCAATGCCTCAATCACAATCCTTAAGTTATAAAAAACATACTGACGAAGTATACAAACATCAGATCTATCGTGGGAAGATGCCACCTAAACTAGCAGCATAACAGCAAAGAGTATTCAAACTGGCAGAAGGACTTACAATGGGATATATTTTGCAGACAAATGCAATACCACATATTGTTCCTTTTAGAGAGTTATGAAAAACTGTAAAGATCATTCACAAATGGACAGCGAACAGGACTGTCTAAAAATATCACAGATGGGAATATTTCTTAAGTTTAAATTGGCTTAACTATCAAATGAAATCTGAGATGGGCACACCAATTCAAAATTAGAGTTTCTATTTGATAATGGCTCAAAATAAGAATATTAAGCTCTAATACAAACATTTCATCCCAAATCACTAAACACAACAATTGAAAGCTATCTATTAAAGACTCTAATTAATCAATGTTAGAGTAAGCTCACAGGTAAAAGATGATAGATAATTCAACAGCACATTACATTTACAGACACAGTTCATTGATTATTCTAAGTTTTAACCAAATTAGTCCACATCAAAAAAAATATAACGAAATTATTAATAAAACAAGAAATTGATATGTCCTATTTCAGTTTTAATGCTGCACTATTAGAATTTCAATGTTTGCTAATTTTTTAGCTTATAATGCCTACATGAAATAAAATTAGGTCATCAGAAATTTCTATGGCATATCAACTTCAGTTTCAGACCCTTCTGATAAAAGTCGAGGTGAAGAAGGGAATGTGGCAGCAGTAGTATTTACTGATGCTATACCAAATGCTGAAATAAACACATTCATGACCGTGATAAGGAAGATGGCCAAGACTGTATAATTGTTTATGCGATTTGCCTTGCGCATACTGGTTTCGTATGACACATTGTAGCGACTGTTCAGTATCAATCCTACGCCCACAACAACCTGAAAGAAAAGGCAAAAATAACACACAATTTCTTTATTGTTCCAAAAATATTTAAAATCATGTACCTAATAACCTAATAGTCAAGTACCTGCAAGAGGAGGCTTATTCCAATCAATGTCAGACTAGCATAGTAGTATGGGTGATTTCCAGCACTCTCCAAAACATAACGAAGCTGATTGGCATTTGCAGACAGCAAGGCAATATCCATCATTCCTTGGGCGACTGTTTTCTTGTGCTGATAGACATTCACATCAGGTACATCATGCCTCGGACCAAACTAGAATAGAGAAAAGATCGGTCAAACTTTAAGTTTATCCACAGGCAATAAGAACTCCTCAATTTCAACTTTTAAAAAAAGTTTAGGACAGAATAGAAATTTTTTTAACAAGCTTGTTTTTCTTTAGAAACGCAAGAAGTGTAAATAAGTTTTATTACGGTACAGCTGGACTTAAAAATTAATGGATTTCAAAACTCTACCTACCCCAAAGGGGATTTCTGGTACAGATGAAGGGAACTCTCCATTGTATTTTGGATCTAATCCTGCCATAGGATGGTTATTAGATGGCGTACTTGGTTTCTCTGGTAGTAAACCATCATCGATACCATCAACAGCTCCATCAACAACATCAGTGCCATTATCGCTATGTTCTCCAGGAATGTTCTCTGGGTCTCCTGAATTCACATCGTTTTCAACACCATAGGGTGGGTTGACAGGAATATTTTCAGCATCTGGCTCTCTAACAGGCTTCATTGGGAAGATGTTGTTTGAGAACTTTGGTACGTAGAAAGGTTTTGCAGTGAGATGAGAGTTGGAGGAGATGCCGGCAGAGTTGTCTTCTTCTTCTACAACGAGACACAGTACAATTTCAGTTATGAAAGGTGAGACTTGACCTTAGCTTCAAACTGAGATTTATGAAGACAAAAAAGTACTAAACTATAAAAACAATTTTTGACTTTAAAAACAAATTTTAAAATATGCTGAGAAGAAACATAGTAGCATAGAAAACACGGTTACGGAACGTTTTAGTATGGTATAAAACATTGCAGTTAAAGCATAATATACTGAAGGGACACGAGTCAAATGTCAAGTAGATGGAGTAAGCTTCCATCAGCTGAAGTGAAAGTAGGCAAATGCAGAGAAAATGCAGAGAAAAATTATTCTAATCGTAGTTAGCCAATGTAAACAAAAGGAATGTTCTCTCTAAGTAGTCGTTAGTAAGCCTGCTATATTATAACATAATAATGGTTACCTTAATGCCCTGTTCATTCCGTCAGAAGCTGTTAAATACTGAAAAAGCGGTGGACTGGTGGTTGTTAGCAAAAGCAAAATGCAGGTTGAGGTTATGTTCACCCCGCCGAATATCTGGCAGAAGGACCTTCGTGAGCAATAGGTGCGCGATTTGAAGAGTAACTTCCAAGGAAAGATGCCATTATTCCAAAGACTGCAGTGTCACTGAAAACTGTTAGAATTGTAACTGTGCAAAATGTTCGCGGCAAATATGAAGACCGCCAACGTCAAACCAAGTCAACAAACTGTGATTGGATACGCGTCACGTGACAATCCAGCGCAGACGCACAGAGGAGGCGCGCCAGATTTCGATAGAGCGCGTCCGAGTGCGTCAGGGGAACGCCCCGACCATCAAAGCAGGCGTAGTAGGCGTTCTTGCTTCTCTTAAGGTGTCCGTCCAACAAGCCTGGCGCGATCTTCTGGAACACGAGTGACCAGAACAGCTCTTTCGCAATCTGTATTTTCAGATGGACCAGCAAATGACGCAGGACGAAATAAATTAAGTATGAAGTAGGTCACTTATATTCTGGGCACACTTTATTGTCGATTTGATTCCATGTATGGAGGTATCTTATGAATAAATCAAGGTGCATGCATTTTATTTATGAGTTTGTTTTCATTGTGTGAAAAGTGTTAGGGATAATGAATGACAAGCCAAACGTGTTTCTGGTTTGCATTGATAAATTTTATTGTTCTTAATATGTGACTTAACACATGATTATAATAAAGCAGGTTCCTAAGGATTTGTACCCTCAACCATAATAAACAATAATCCCAAATATCCTGCTCGCTGTGGGTTATAGAGCAGAGCGACGTCGTCTCCGAACGGCGCGGCGATGTAGAGGGAGTGGGTGCTCAACACACACGGAGACGCTCATGGCGCCCATGTTGTCCGTGGCCGTGGGGGCCGTTGCAGTGAGGACCGCGAGGGCCGTGGCCGTGTGGACCATGGTGGCCGTGAGGCCCATGATGACCAACACCAGGTCCGTGGGGTCCATGTCCGTGAGGTCCGTGATGTCCATGCGGTCCGTGGCCGTGTGGACCATGATGGCCATGAGGCCCATGGTGACCGACACCAGGTCCGTGGGGTCCATGTCCGTGAGGCCCGTGATGCCCATGCGGTCCGTGGTGCTGGTGGACAGCTGGTGCGCCGTGATGCCCATGATGCCCATGATGTCCGTGAGGCCAATGGTGATGCGGTCCAGGCCCGCCATGTCCGTGGGACGGCGAGCGGTCACTTCCAAAGGGTGCGATATGCATTCTGTCAGAACGAAAGAGACATTAATAGTCTGCTCATACAGTCACAAGCTTTACTCACAATTTAGAGAGGAACTAATGCAATCGACACGCCGATCAGCGCATGGCGACTTCATATCCGTGCCGCAACACTCGGACTCGCAGGCCAACCTCACTACACGAGAGTCAGTTGGGTTGCCTACCCGCGAGACGACCGACGCGGTAGCAAGTCCTGTCTCCACCCTCGTAACATCTAAATAATGTCATTGCTTCAAACTGTCACTATTTTAAATGGTATTTTGCGTAGCTGGCTAAAAATCTATCGTCGCGATCTTTTCTGTATTTAACTTATGAGGTGTCAAAGCTGAGGTTTCTGCTACCTCAGCTCTATGGATCTTTGCAATGGCGATTCCTTCGCAGGGTGACTGAACTTCGACAGCTCTGACATGACGGACGATAGGTAAGTGCGCACAATGAGAGGCAGTCTCAGTGGCCGGCACGGGTCGAGGTGAGGGAGTGGAGGAGACGCCCGGCCTCTGGTCCAGGCCAGACTGGGCCAGACTCCCAGCTCCGTACATGGAGCGGAGGGAGGGCCTGGCCGGGCCTGGCCTGGCCTGGCGCGAGCCATTGCTCCTCGCTCCTCGCTCCGCGGTCACTACAAGCCTCGGGTTTCCAGATCAAGGTCGAGTCAAGGTCAGGACCTGACCTGACGTCCGTATGTCAACGACTGTCGCGTGGAATGGAGCCTGGAATAATTTCTCGTGTAAATCTAATTGATTTCTGATGTGATCGGATTTGCGATAGTCGGGCAGACAAACAGCTCTGAAAAGCTGCTTGAATGTGGCGTATCGTTAGGTGTCAATCACAAATGACGTCACACTTCTGAAGGGGGAAAAGGGGGAAAAGGGGCCGGGGGGGGGGGGGGGGGGGTCAAGCGAAAAGTGACAGTTTTATCTAAACATAAAGGGAAGTATGTTGGAAAAAGTATGTGCGCGACGTTGGGTGAACGGGAGTTTATAAAGATACGAAAGTAGCGTAATGCCATCTGTGCCCAGTCTGTTTAGTGTCACTAAACAGAGAGCCAGGCCGGACGTGCATCCATCGCGATAAAGGACAGGCGCGGATGTAGACCTGGCTTCTTTTATCATCTTTTTTGGAAAAGGGGGGGGGGGGGTGCAATGTACCGAAAATTGCCTAATTACTTACAGGGGTGCAGCGCGAAAAATTGCCTACCTACGAGGCTGGCGCCGATCCTTCTTCGGGATCCGCGCCTGACAAAGGACGCCGAGCTCTCAGAGGCGTGGGGTATGGCCAGGGCTGTCAGCAGTCAGTCCCTGCGCCTGGATTGAATACCACAGGAATCTAATCTACCAGTGTCATGTGACATGAAGCTAGGTGCGTCATTTCGGCTCCGAGTGAGCTACTCTTATCTAATCGAGCTGCGTTAGTCAGCCACGCCAACAACGGCAACGTTCGCTCTCGACAGGATATCCTAGGTTGTCTCATCGCGCAAAGGTAAGTTTTATTGTTGATATTCTCATTGAATAACTCATCTAGAGGCCAAAAACGAGAGCCGCGAGTGAAACATGTGAAAGCTACTACTTAAATAGGTATGCCTAGGGAGTAATATTACATGGTTAAAGCTACACTAATAGTTTGCATGCAGAGACAGTGCAGAGAAGAGGACGATAGAGGGACGACTAAGGAAGCAAAGGACAAAGTTTAGGAGCTGCCTGTGTTGCTTTATTTTATACTTTTATCAAGGGGCTATGAGAGTACATGGAATTATTATCGCTCCTATCTCAGATGCCTTGATCAATACACAAAGAAAACAGAAATCCCACCGTTCATCAAGGATAGCGTCAACTATAACGGCACTCAAATAAGAAATAGCCACAGTATGCTGGTGAATGCATTTGAGTTGGGAGCGTATACATGAATCTTACAATCGCAAATAATACCGATCACTAACACTGCTTTTTTTAAACAAAATACTTACAGGAGATGAACAGGCCATCTTTTAGTTATAACTTTTAGCAATGACTACAGGCAGAAAACGTCTACTAGTAAGAAATTGTTAACATGATTAAAGTTTGAGCTCTGATTTGAAAACATAAAAATAAAAAAGACAGAATTGAGGTCCCATATAAAATATTTCCATTTTACCCAAACAATACTTTGTTATCAAGCACTGTTGTTACAAGATAAAATTTATATTTAAAAAAAATATAAACAATGCAACTTATCACAATTCCACTGGCAGTATAGTGCAGGTGAAATGTTACAAAGGGACCAAAACGGTTCAGGAATTGGGAGTTTTTAGTTCTCTACAAGAAACATTCTAATAAAAGAGAGGAAAACAAGAAATACTGACTAAATACATAATTTGTCCAAAAACAAATGTTTGTGAACAATTGCAGCATTAAAAATGCCTTTCCTAAAAAAAATAAAAAAAAATACATAGGATATTTTTGACACCACCGACAGAAGAGCAAGAAAGTAAGTACTTATCGCCATGAATAATCGCCAGCAGGAATGCAAGAACAGTAGATGGAGATATAAGAAGATACTCGGCTCAACAAAGACATCAGCCTCTATAGCAGGCGCAAAAAAAAATATAAAGAAATATCACAACAAACAAATGACATTCGTCTAAAAAGCACATGAAGAGGGAATCCCTGATGCTGTTCTTTCCTCCCCACACTCTCAGTAATTTGAATTGCTAATGATATTGCATGTTGTAAAATAGCGTGACTAGATGCACACAGTAGACCGTGATATGTGATCGTTTCGACTGAACCTTTTCAAACAAAGTCTAATGTATCACGCCACGCGGGCGTTTGCTCTCAGCCGTCCTCTTCGGGATAAGTTACTGTACCGTAATAACTTGTTGAGTCTACCGCACATTGCTCGCAGTACGGAGTTAAAACCAACTACATGAAATAACGCCTTCCCTCTGGACATTGAGGGCGAAATAAATTTTGTGACCCGAAAACGGGAAGCTACCAGTCTTGAATAACAACCTAGCATCCCTGTTGTTCCCTTTCCTGACCTGCCCGCGGTCTGCGGGGCTCACTGCTCCACCGGGAGAGAGGCAGCGAGCACTGGAAGTCAGTGTTCTCCAGTCAGCCACGCATACACAGACACACGCAGACACACACTCTCCAGCAGGCACTCATGTATCACAGTCCGGTTAGGTCTTAGCAGCAGCAGCAGCAGCAGTCGTCGCAACAGCAGCCCAGGCAGGCGCCGCCGAGCAGCCCGCAGGTGAGCCAGGCGCACAGGTTGTCATCGTGCTTCTGTTCCTGCTGCACCACCACCACCTGCGGCGGCGGCTGCGGGTAGCCCTGCGGGGGGTAGCCCGGCTGCGGGTAGCCCTGCGGGGGCGGCACCATGGGCCCCGGAGGGGGAGGGTAGCCGGGGTAGCCGGGGTAGCCGCCGGGCTGCTGGTTGTAGGGCTGCTGCATCCTCGCGCTCTCTCACCTGCAGCAGCAGAAACACGGGGAAGAGATCAAGAAGAGGAAACTCTTTGCAGCACGCACTAGAAGCGATCGATTCCACAAGCAAAGAGTGCAGCGAGCAACAAACACACGTCTCAACAACTAGATGATAATCATGAGATGGACTTCCATTGTTCGAGCTCTCGTGACAGTCCGACGACTCACTAGAGCGATAAGACAATATCGGCATTCTGTCGAATAAGGCTTCATTGCAGGTCTCATATCGCACTATCCTGGCGCTGAAGCCTATTCCGCGAAGATCTTGAGTGCCATCATCCTGCATTTGATTGACAGCTTGAAAGCCGATAGCTGCTGGCATTTTGAACATCCCGATGAGGTACACGTTTCACGCAAATAGTCTCGCTCTCTGTTGGTGACCAGCGCGACGAGACGTACTCACAGAAAGAAAAAGACTCTGGGGCAACCGAAACCAGAAACCAATGGTATAAAACATCTTTTTGTAGGTCATTTCGAGACCTGTGCAAAAATGCGCGTCATGCAGCTTTCCTGATCGTTTTGGAGTAGGTGTCACAATTACCACAAAAAATATTTTTTTCACCCATAGTTTCTGTGTTAAGGTGCCCCCTAATCTGGGTTTTAGCTTTTCTGTGTGAACAAGGTCTCCATCGCAACAATGCCCACCTTCCGCTGCTGAGCGTTCACTACGACGGGCTCGTCCACATGTTACCTAACGGTATTTTTGGCCATTTTTTACCCCTCCCCCTCCATGTCACGGGTGTTAACGACCCCCACGTAGTGGCCCGTCACGCTGGGCCGAGCCTCCTCCCCCCCTTAACTGGCGTTACGTAATATGTGGAAGACCCCTAAGTAGGGATGAAGCAGAATAACCGCTTCCTAAACGCTTGCAGTGACCGTGTCCAAGGAGAGCATATCGACCGCCCGGCACCCTCTGGGTAGGCAGCCCGCTCGCCTCGCGTGCCACTCGGCTGCCTACCTGCCAGGGGCTTCGCTCGGCCGCAGCCGGCCGCAGCGCTGTGCCGGGCCGGCCTGCCAGGCACACTAGAACGTCGCCCATCGAAATCATTAGCAGAGAAGTGAGGCACCTCCGAGAGCAGACGGGAGGAACAAACAAGTGCGCATCGATGCGATAACGTCGCCGTCTGCCGTGTGATAATATACGAGCTTTTTTTTTTTTCAGGCTTGCATTGTACAGCTTTTAACATTCCATTCCGACCGAAGCTTCGCAGCACTAGCAGATACTAAACTACTTGATCACACAGTTCATTCTCCACCATGACAGCAATATCAGCAGCGTGTAGGATGCGCACAGCATCATCAAATGTTGCCAACTGTCTGCTCGTGCTCTGTCAAACGAATTAGAAATCAGCAGAACTCTCGCTCGAATGAAACTTAGAACGAACGACGGTCGTCGAAGCGATGGTGTTAATTTTAACAAACGTTTTGTTTAAGATTCTATCTGCGATGTTTAACTCGAGCGACCTGTCTCCACGCTTCCATTCCGCTCCGCTCCGCTGCATTTGTCAACGTTGCGAGTTCGCAGCCGTGCTGTTCTCCGAAAAGCCGCTCAATGGCATTCAGCGCACTGACGTGCGTCGTGGCGTGGCGTGGCGTGGCGTGGCGTGGCGCGACCGCAAGGCCCCGCGAAAAAGCAAGGGGCACAACGACTCTCTTCGTTCTCTTCCGACTTCCTACGGACGTCACGGCAGGTCACGCAGTCTCAAGGCGCCTACTTCCCCTTGCCTCCCCTTCCCTGTCCCTCACGTATTCTCCGTCCCTCTCCGACACAAACAAAGCACGAACAGACGGCTGCGTCTGTCTCTCCTTTAGTCCGCGCTCCACGCACCTGGCTGAACGTACAGTCTGAGATAAAAGGGGAGTGGCACGCAGACGTCACTCACCCGCCTTGGTTTGAGCTCAATTGCCAGGTGAAAACGCCTCCTCAAACAGCAGACGAAACTCCCCATCTATGAGCCTTCCGGCCTGCTCCTCCCTCTGGATCCGCGCCCGACCCGACGACGGCTAGGGCTAGCGGCTAGTAGTAGGTCGTGATGCGGCTAGTTGCGGCTCACCTGATAACGCGATGTGCCACGGCGTCGTGACGCCCCGCCCGCCCCCGCCCCGCCCCGCCCCGCCCCGCCGTCCCAACTTCGGAATCGTTTCAGGCAGAGTCACGTCCGGAGCATGTACGACCCTCAAGAACGGATAGTATTTCTAGCTGTGCGAGGAAACTGAAAAATCTATCTCATGGCCTGCAAAATACCCCATCCTCCATATCTTGTATTTTCTATAGTCAGAATGCAGGTAATGGATACACTTCGCGGACACTTCTCAAAGCGACACGCGCCTGTCAAAAGCCCAGGAGGAGGAGATCCATTGTGACAACATTGCAGCGACAGTTGTGCGGCGGTACTGATTGGCTGACATGTCAACATCCTGTCAGAATTTCAGAGCAGGTGATGAAAACAGGGGGGAGGGGCTACCACTATCACGCAGCGCAGAGCCGTCAGTTGGCATCACTGGGCCGAAGAAGCGGACGGGGACAAACCCCACAGCATCTTGGTTGAGTTACCAGCAAGTTACCTGGGGGTCTGGCGGGGAGCCGGCGCGGCGCCAGCCGCCAGTCAAAAAGTGTGCTCGTTCAGGCTCGTCGTGACACACTTATTCGCAGCCCCCCCCCCCCCCCCTTTTTCCCCCGCCCAGTACATGGAGACTAAAAGCGCCAGCGGAAGTAAATGCAGAAGAATATCTGAGGCCCGCTTGTAAAGGCACAACACAATGCACATAGGTTTTAAAGAAAAGTTCTTGAGATCTCGCAAGACCTATTCTAATAATATTCGACCTAAAGAATATTCAAGGATAAACTACGTTACATCTCGACGGTAAAGTCGTTTACAAAGTCAACTCAATATGCGCAATGCATTTCGAAAACATCGGCATTTCAGTTCACATGTAACTCGCCCACAGCGGAGTTGGAAGACTGCATCAAAACAAACCGCTTTGCAAGACAGAAACTACAAAGAAGCAATCGCTCACCTGTTGAGGGTGTAGGCTGATGAAACCACGCTGAGTTTTGACGGATCGAAGCGCGCACCGTCACTTTCAGCGAGCTGCTGCAGAATGCTCGGGCTCGGCTCTCTGGTTGCTGGTTACTGGCTCGGCTGCAGCAGCGGTGGGCGCGGTGACGTAGCACTACGACGCAACGAGGCCGGGACTTTCGAAGGGGGGAGCGGGGCAACGAGGTAGAGGGAAGGCCGCTCTCGAGCTCTCGAGGGCTCGGGGGCGGGAGGGGAGGGCAGCTCGGCGCGCTTCGGCAGGCATCGGCAGGCTTCGGCTCCCTTGTGGTTGTGCAATGACCGTCACGCCCGGCTCCGACACGAAGTGGAAGTGGACCCACAGCCGAGAAGTGGTGACTCACACAGTCACGTGACACTAGTTGAGTGGTTTAAGGACGTCACATCGCCTCATCAAACACCACCGGAGGGGACGTCACTCCTCACGTGTTTGCGATGAGTCCGTCCGAAGTGGCCGACCATACTCTTGTGACGTGGAGGCCTCGTCCTTGCCCTGCGGCCTCATGCATGGTCATGACCACTCAATGTATTCCGCGTAATGTCAGTCCACATTGACGGTTTTGGCTGTATCTACAAGGGGTGGGTGACGAGGGAAAAGGAAGCGGATACCCCCTTGTTCCTCATATCCATTTCAGGCTTCAGCTCCAGTGGAAAACTACTGCGACGTATTGCAACACAGATAACTCGACAGCATTAAGTATCAAGCCGGGTTCCAACAGGTCGAGACACATTCCGGTCGGCCTGCTCCAAGGGATATGATGAGTCACTCCCTAGATCTGACGTCAGCACAATGAGTCACACTTCGTCACGTCAAGGCCACAAACAGGTTTAAGCTCGTCACAGTACGCCGGGGAAGCCCCACCACTTCTTGGACACAATCCGGTCGGCCTGTCTTCAAGGGATATGATGAGTCACTCCCTAGCTCTGACGTCAGCACAATGAGTCACACTTCGTCACGTCAAGGCCACAAACAGGTTTTAGCTCGTCACAGTACGCCGGGGAAGCCCCACCACTTCTTGGAGTTGCGCGGTATGGTGAAGTTCGGTTGTACCTGGAAACTGCTACAGGTACAAACACACAGTCTTTCGAAAGCTGAAAGCGACTTATCAAATGTATTTCCCCAGACTAAAGCGAAATGAATGCGTACAACCACTGCAATGATAAGCCATATTGCACGAAAAGAAATGTAAGCTCATGAATGGTATCATGCAAATATACCTTTTTCTGAAAAATAAGTGTCTTGGGGGTAGATACGACTAGATTTTCTCTGTTCGTGTCATTCGGGGCTTACGGTCATGATTACTTCGAAACAGAGAGGTGTCCGTGTCCACGAATGATAGCTGTCAAAGTGACGATACAATGACGTCGCTGAGACTCAAAGGTACGTTAGGAAGCACAGAAATACAAATCGGCTTATTACATCTAATTTGATCATGGCATGTTTAAATCAAATGGGAACTGAGACCTCTTTGAATGCGTCTTCACTTCCCTATCGTCAACTCTTTTTCCGGTTTGATAAGTTGAGAGCACTAGGTCTCGCACAAAAGAAACTGCGCAGTTTGTATAGATGAGATATTCATTTTATTGAACATTGTTCAGGAAGTGTTGCAGTTGTAACAACTTCCCTTCCTAATACAGCAGTCATTTTTACATGATTTTGAGGCCCTTGCAAGAAATGAGAAATTACAAAAATGATAAATTTTACTTCAGAGGAAGTATCAAGATAACAATGGAAGATCAAGTAACATATCAGTTAGGCAAAATATAAGAAGTGCTACAGTAATTCATTAAGAAACAAATTAATGTCTAAAAAGAGGGAATGTCAAGCTATCACTTTAAAATGGAAAATTAGCTTGTCTCCAAAAATAAATACAGCTATATTCTGTTTTATAAACTTTTATGGTTAAAAAAGTAAAAACTGTGCAGATTTCTAATCCACTGGGCTGAAGTGCATTCTCTGAGATAATGTTCCCAAAGCCCACAATCAACTGACTAGAGACAAGAAAAGAAAGTACAGTATTTAAAAAGAGTGGAGCAATATATTATGTCATTTGTAAGAATAACCAATCACAAAGATATATTAAACCTTGACAATGCAACTTGTCATTCAACCATCAACTTGCTCAAAAAGTTTCAACCTCAAAGAAAAAGACAGACAGAGACAGAGAGAGAGAGAGGAGAGAGGGGGGGCAGGGACTTTTGCTACCAATATTAAATTCCCGATGTGAAAACTTCCTCACAATCTGACAGTAATACACTCTCCAAGTTAATAAAACATACAATGAAAATAAAATTTAAACTCTCTTTGTTATTGAATGGTTATAAGACATGCCTCAGAAGAAAAGAGTGCTTACATTACTAATTACTAGGAGGCACAGTTATTTCCCCATAATTTCTTGACATTAGCTATGGTTAACAAAAATATTTGGTAAGGGCACCTTGTGTAAAACACGAAAATAAAAAGATGATTTTTTTTCCAAATTGAAAGATTTACATGCTCAGTACATTGTAATCGAACACCCGCATAACATTAAGCAATGATCTCATGAGCTAAGAAGAACACAACAGATTTCCCTGAACAGTGCAGATAGCATCATATTCAAGACTATAGAAAGTAAACTTGAAAAAATGTTGGAACAAATCAGAAAAGTGTACTTTAAGTATTTTAGACATATCTTCCACCATAAGGTATTATAATACAGGTGCAGGAGGATGTAATGACTAAATTGGGCATGCAAATGTTACACACACATTCCTTCACCACCTTCGCTTCTTGCCATCTTTTATATGGTGTTACATTTTTAAAGCAGAAAATATTGATCAAGTGCCTATTATGTTCTTGGCAGGAAATGCCTGGAATGGGAGTTGAGTTCCATTGATAACATGCCACAGAAATGGAACTATAGTAAACCAACAATGTTGATTTTAGAACTAAAATGCAGAACCTCAGTTTGCGTTAATTTGTACCAGCATCCGACAGAATGACACAGAATAAATATTAATTAAGAGGAAATATCCTTTGAGCAAATTTTACATATCCGTTTCCTTCGAGAAAGTTTCAACACTTAGATCACAATGATAGATCAAAAGATATTGACAGCGTAATTCAAGGATGCTCTGCTGGTTTACCCATCAAGCAATTTAACAACACAGATGTGAAACATTCTTACAAAATGCTGTTCCGAAAAGAACAGAATGGTGATACCCTTGGATTCACAATCTGTAGGAATAAGAAACTGGTACAAAAGTATGCTCTCAAAATAAGTTAGATACATTCTCTGCCAGCAAAACATAATATCTGAGAGGTGCATGAAAAATATCTCACTCCAATAAATAACAGTAAATTTGCTGATGTTGTAATAGATGTATTTACAGAAACTAAACAGAGAAAGGAAATGTCTTCTCCTGGACAGGTTGCTGCCTTCAAGGCAATAAAATAATAACAGTAATTTGCGAGCTTTCAAGAATGCAGAAGAAAGAAGCTGTGCTTCCAAGAGGGAATCCATTCCAAAAGGTGCTACAAATCTTTGGTATTAACAATTACTAAGTGCATTCTGACATGCCTTACTAATATAATGGTAACACAATCAGCCCAAACAGGCAAGAAGTTTATACATAATTAAACAGCAGCTGTTATACTTCCCTCCCTCTCATTTGGTCTACAGACATCAGACCTATTACATCTCAAAAAGGTTTCTTTCAAAACTCTGATGAATTTAAATTAGATACAATTTTATGAACCCAAATTAGCCTAGCTGACATAACCTTTGTAAAGTCAAAAATTTTAATATATGATTTCTGACTTCTTTACAAACATGGATTTGTATAAGAAGACAACAATAAAAAACTCACTTACTTTCTACTTTCACTTTAATTCCTTATGCTCTTAAAATGCACTGATGGTCCCATGACTATTAAAAATTTGTTTCTGAAGTAATAATCAATACATCGGGCTGCAAAATTTGACAATTATGGTAAAGCTAGCATGATTATCAAAATTTGCAGCCCTTCTTGTCTGGGTTTGTAAACAGAACTAGAAGTTACATACTACTTCTTCAGAAAGACAAATATGCACTTGCATCTCCTACCACATTTGGGGAAGAATATCACAATAAAATGACTTCCTGATACTGATCCTGAGGTGTTGTCAAAGGGCTTCAACAAAAATCAAAAGAAGTTACAAAATTTTGAATCATGCACACCACATGCAGAACTGAAGGCATACACCTGTGATGAAGTAAATTCCAAAAGCTCAAGAAGGCTAGAGATAACAAGACAAACCACACATGAAAAGGTTGTGAAAAAAAATATTCACTTTCAAAATGTCCTCTCAAAACAGCATTAGTTTGGATCAGGCCCAGGTTATGGTTTAATTCTAATCAGAATGATTCAAAATGTCTCAACAGAGCTCCCCCAGTATACGATTTGGACTAGTTCTAATTGTAAGGATAGCACAAATTAACATTTTAAAGAATAAACTCTCAATAATAACAGGTAAAATAAAGAAGAAGAAAAAACTACACAATACTTGATGCAATGTTCTTAATGAAGTAGTTGTTATAGCTTTGGAATTCTGCATTTTTTGCTCTACTGCAACAATGATCCTTCAAAGCAGTAGGTGCTGATTCCCAAACTAGCCAATGCTTAAAAATAGGAGATATGATTACAATCATTGAAGGCCAGATCTATTATTACCAGGAGCATGAAAGTTAGAGTGCTCCCTTTGTCATGATTTTAAAAAGAGGTTAAAATTAAACATCTGAAATGCACTATGTATAAAACAACAAGGATAAAACACATGAACAGTCAAATATCAAAGAAAGAAAGAGTTGTTTTATACATCAAAATATCCACTTTCAAGAAACTTCTACATTACAGGAAAAGTATACATACTTTTCATACACCTTCCATGAAAGTTGCTTCATAACACTACAAAAATATTCTCTTTTAACACTTTCAATCAATAAATCCTCCAATCACAACTACGAATAAAACTGTTACAACATTCATTCCATTGCAAGTTCCAAATAGCTGGCTAACTGCAGATGAGCAAAACATTAAAGAAATAGGATTTAAAGTTTGTGTGAAAACTCAACCTGCTTTTATGATACTCATACATGATGTACCATAAGAGTTCATTGCAACATGTTAAGACTGCATTTTCTTTACATTAACATAAGAAGAACAAGGTGAAAACTATCAGTACCAGAGGAATTTTATACAAAGTTTTGTTGCTCCTTCTTTACATTCCTTGCTTTGCTCTGGTGCGACTAAGTTTCCCTGCAGTTAAGAAGAAATAAGTGAAAAGAGAAGAAGCACTGACTCCCTCTCAATCAAAGTCCATTCATTGTGAGGTGAGTGACTAAATTACACAGCTCTGAGCACAATACTCATTCGTCATACCTCCAGTTCGGTAGTAAGGAAGTAAGAAAGAGCAAGAAATAATTGGACTTGAAAAAGAAGAGAACAAGCAGTATCTTTTCTACTTGGACTTCCATTAGAATATTAGTGCAGATATCAGCCAGCTATAAGAACTGAACATGAAATAGACATATAACATATTTTCTGTTAACAGGTACGGATACTCAGCATTACTCAAAATGTTCACATCATGTCTGCTCCCCTCTCAAATGATAAATATAGATTCATGATGAGTGAGCACAAAATCTGTAAACATGTTGATTGGACCAATATTGCTTAATGACAGCTGACCTGTTTGTGCCCACACTAGATTAGGACCAAACACTACCGCTAAATTGGAAGATGTCATTTTGTTTAAATCACAACGGTCCATCACCTGAAATACAAAAAAGACGAAATTACTATAATGGGTACTTGGTATTCAAAATCACATTTTGAGGGTAAGAATGGGACATGCCTTGGACAGGAACTGCACAAGATACTTGAGAATTGCATAGTTGTCCTCAGGTAGCTTTTCTAGAATAAGAACTTTTACTTGTTTAGGGCGATCATCACGAGGCAACACTAAAAATAAATGAAGAGACAAGATTTTAGTTAAGATGTGTCAGAGAACTAAACAATACAAAACAGTGCATCAGAAAGATTGCTCTGAAAACATAAAAAACATTAACAACTTACACTGAAATTGAGTGATTTCATCATATAAATCAAAGGTCATCAAAGGTTCTTCAAGTTCTCTCAAAAAGGTTTTAAGCAATACAGCAGCGATATGAACATCTCCATGAAAGTCAATACTCTCTCCTTGATTCACTTTCGCTTGAAGCTCTCTAACCAATGTAACATTGGCTGATCTTCTGAAAAGGCCTTCTGTCTCTAATGCTAAAAATGGAAAGTTATGTTATTAGTTACATTCTCAGTTTGTTCCACTAACTTACTCATTTTAGGATGTATGTAAACATACCATCAGGTTGGCTAAGAAATTCAATGCACTGTCGCATGATTGGTGGAATAACTTCTCCGCCATGGTTATCTTTGATAAATTGCAAAGATACACCAAACTGCTGAGTAATTAGTCGGCTGTGTACTGGACTGGACGCAGGTGACGGGGTGATACCGCTTGAACTTGATACTGTAGACCGATTATTTCTCATTGCCATCTTTTCATCGTGTCTGAAAGCAAGAAACAATTAGAAACACTAAACACTAAAGAATACACAAGATTTTGTCCTAAGAGTTATTTAATTAATTTACATGTCCGCAAACACAATATAGAGGGAACCTACTCAATCACTGCTTGAGGAATACAAAGTTGGTCCAAATCCAAATGCTGAGATAGCTCTTGCAAATAGTTGACATACATTACTTTGCGGCCAAATTTTGCACTGAAAGCAAATATATTTCATTAAGAAGAGTTAGAGAGATAAGGGTTAATGCTTTAGATTTTTTAGATAACTTACCTGATGACAGCTCTGAATAAGTGCCAAACTACACGAATGAAGTTTGTAGGGTGGACTAGATAAAGAGCTTTCAAATTCTTCTTGTACTTGCGATCAAAGGCACGATATGCTTGCCACAGCCAAGAGAGAGGCGGCTTGTTTTTGCTGGTGAGGCCATGATGAAAGTAAACCAGACTATAATCCTGCTCAACATACTTGTCTAGAGTATACATCAAGTACCTGTAAAGCCACATCGAAAATGTAATTGATTCCAAAAATGCAGCATGTATGTTCCTAGCACCAATCTCCTGTGGCAATTCTTAACACTTCGGAATCATTTCTCAATTTAAAATATTATACAGAACTGTATACAGCACATGAAAGGTCAGACAAATGAAAAAAAGGTGTTTTGATATGCAATACAAACCTCAATAATCGAGTATGATCCAATTCCTTGTTGCTAGGTAGCTTACAGGCTGACACTACAATGATTTTCCTGCCAACTGTGTCATCACCAACAACATCCACGATGCCATAGCGTGAGACATCACTAAAATCCTCTTCTTCCTCTGGATCATCTTCATCTAGGAATGGATAAGACAAGCTATCCATCCCTGCACCTAAGGTGGGTGCATTTACAAGTTCTTCCTCAAAATTTTCCTCAATGGTCCCATCTGATACAGGAGATTCCAAATAGTCCAGGCCAGTTGCTTCAGCTAGCTTTTCAGCAAGTTCTATGAAAGAAAAAGTTTAGTTTTAATAATTCTGAGGAAAGAGATATACGAATGAGTTAACAAGCAGATAAGTGTAAATTACCTCCATCAACAGCGGTATGCTGAAGTTCAGTGTCATCGAATTCCAGGTTTGGCTCATAATCGTGGTAGTCAGAAAGACTAGGGTAAGGTTCATCACTGTCATGATGAGCTGAAATATGAGAACAAACAGTAAAAAGTTAGATAAATAGTAATAAAGAATATAGCAGCATACCCAGTTCATATTCAGAAAAGGACACAAATACAGAGATGCCGAAAATGAAAAGAGGTATATGACGCAGCATCTCCAAGGTTGGTTCAAGACATGCAGCATACTCGAGTAAAGCTATTTCAAGTATTTGGTAACTTCAGAATTTTTCTTAACTTTCAAGGTTGCTTAATGTAGAATGGAGACTGGAGTATTTATAAACTGACAATGTTGATTTCCACAACGAGAGTTATTAGGTTATAATGGATTTGACGATCTACATCAAGACTAGGTCAGCACATTCAAAGAAAAGCTAAATATTTAGAAAGAGAAAAACTGTTCCAATTTAAAACAAATCATGATCAGAGGAGAAAAGGAGAAAGTTAATAAAGAATGCTCTTAAGCTAACTTGAGGCGAAAACATTAAAATTCTTGAGCAGTGACGTTTGCACTGACTGTTAATGGAGACGAAGAAAAAGCAGATACATTATTTTCTGTGAAGAGCCACCGAGCCAGAACCTAGCAGAGACTTGATAACTCAATTTCCAAAAAAACAAACTAATATGAAATTTAGATGTAGGATAGAAAACAACAATATGTGACAGGATCCAAACTTCAGCTAAGGGGCTGTATTAAGCACTCATAAGTCACAAATGACGAAAGAATGTAGAAATAATTTAATATTATATAATTACGAATAATGTGCATTCCGAGTTCAGAAATATTATTTTGGAAAAGAAAGTGTAGATACGCCCTAGGCTTTTACGTGGGATGTTTCTTACCTAACAAGTTGCGAGAGGGGCTGAACTTCGGTTGATAATCCGCCTCCATATTGAAGAAATTCACAGCTCACAAGAAAATAGACAAATTTTAGGAGCGAAAACACATAATAGCATTGTCTTTGACACACAACTTGTAAACAATCCGACGAGGATAAGCCTAAATGTCAATTATCCATTTGATTTCGCCTTTTCGCTTATGACCTACTAACGTCTTCTTCTCTTGTTTGTACTCGAAAAGACGTGATTTTCCGGCCAGGATGACGCTAGCCATGATAGGAATTTATTTGCGCATCAAGAGTGATCAAGAGGAATTTGGTGATAGCGTTAAACTATGAAGAAACGAAAACTCGCGAAGCTCTCATTCAGAGAAACTTTATCTTTAAAAATGAATGTTCAGCGGTTCAGCACACTTTGAGCGCGTTGGCAGCAGTGTAGACAGGAAACAGGAAGCAAGAGACTGGTGCGGGTCAAACAAGACGCGGAGCCGGACAAGAGGTTCCACGCCACCCTATTTGTCATTTCGTTCCAGAAACAGCTTGAATTCATGACGACTTATTCCTAGCAGAAGGCATGTCCTTCAGGTACAGGTTGGGCTTCGAATATAACGCTTCGTAACGGAATATAACGGTCGGAAGAAGATTTCATATGTTTGTAACATTCCGAAGCTTTGATAGAGTGTGAAGAGAAAATTGAAACAGAACTCGTCCTGTCTAGTTTCTTCAATATTTTAATGGGCATCGAGGTTTCAGGACAGCTCTCATCCAAGTTAATACTGATGGAAATTTCTGCGAACGCCTCTTGGCAAGGCTTCAAGGCTGCTCCGCTCTCCTGAACAGTCCAGCCGAGTCTAGCCGAGTTTTATCGAACTAACATCTGACACCCACGGCTTTGACCTGACCCGTCGGCGGTCGACGAGGCGCGAGACACTCAAACGGCAGAAGACACTGTATATATTCCAAGTGTAACTCGTGTAACTCTCCTCTGCAGCCAAGAATAGATACTCAAGGCTGCATTCATTGCTCTCTGGGCACGAGATGAGCGTCGTCGCCGAAACATTGACATTGAAACGATGTGGTCCAGTAATGAACTTTTTCACGTGCATTGGACCTTTCCAGTGAAACGCGAATCGCGAATTAGTTTGAAGAATAACGAAACTAAGGTCAGCACACTATTTGCCGAAATCTTGGCGGGAGATATATATTATATATTGATATGACCAATCGCGTGTAGGCGGGGGAAAGGGAGGGAGGGGTGGGGGGTGGGGGACACAAGACGAAGCCGACGCCACCTGGAAGCTAGGCAAGCTGCAGCTGAATCTGACCTCAGGCGTCGCTTAGTCAGCGACGCTGACCGCCCAAGAGGCGGCACTTAAAAATCAGATCCACAAGTCTCGACAAAATGTGGGAGCTACGCTATGATTCTGAATAACGGCCGTCCACCTCATTCGTTTGCATATCTACATAAACAGATGTCTTGCACCGAGGGCTGTACAGACTGGTAGTGGGCCAGCTCACTTGAAAGCCGAACTGGTTGAGCATATCTTCCTGCGTCCGGCGTCCTTCAATTGACAGGCAATGTGTCCGAATTAATAACAATAAGGTGACGGTCGCTGCAGGGCCAAGGTTACGTTACTACCGCGTCGACAATAATGTCGCACCCCTACCCCAACACTCGGAATCAGCAGTCGCCAGTGATTTCCTGCGTTCAAGAGGGGCTGTAAAATGAGACTCATGAGGTAGGAAACCCATCGCACAATCGAATGACTGCCAGGGAATATTGTTGGCCCTTGTAGGTAGGCAACCCTCCAAGACGAGATAAATGGGGTTCTGAAAAGGGCTGTTCATCCCCATTCATTCTCTGTCCCATTCAATCGGTGTAGACGCCAGCCTGCGTCGCTGGATCGTCGTGGCGGTTGTGAGCCTGAACCTGGAATTGAGGCGCCGCCCCACCCCACGAGGATCCGCCCCGCCCCACCATCGCCTCGCCCCACCCCACCCCACCCCGCCCCGCCTCAGACGTCCTCTCGTCTCTCGCCGCGAGACGCTACGCCAGGCTGGACAGTGGTGGACGAAGGCGACCTGGACCACATCAGACACGTGACGGACGTGTGTGACAGCCGGGGCGACGCGAAAGACATCCCAGCGTACTCGCCATGTAAGTAAAGAAAGGAATCAAATCTGGGGGGCGCTCCCCAAGTCTTAAATGTCATCTTGAGTTCTTAACGTCAAAATGATCAGGGCAGGGTGATCTCGAGGAAGAACTTCCCTCCAGAGATGACAGTACTCGTGTTTTAATGTTAGTTTAGTGCAGCTTAGCATGGAACAATGTCTCCAGGGCGGCGAGAAGACCGGTCCCGGCGAGGGAGGCGAACGGATCAACTCCTCAGATACCCACAGCAACCCCGTCCCCCGCCAACAACAACGTTACCGCCAATGTCGAGGGGTGAGTGAATGTCAGCACCTTATGTCTCCTCCAAAGGTAGGCTAAATCAGAAAAAATAAACCTTTGGGACTCTCAGGATGTTAAGCCTAGGTACGTGAGCCGTTGAAAGGTTTTCGTGATGCTATCCGCACTGTCCATTACATGTCACAATAATGATCGAATTTACCTTCACCTGACTAAGAATTAATAACTTGTAATGCCCGCAGCCGACCTGACTTCGATCCCTTCGCACTCAGGGACTTGAAACATCCAACAAAGTAAGAGTTTCGATCGTTGCTTAGCCTCAATACTTCCAAGGAAGTGTGAAATTAAAGCATTTATTAAGTCACCTATTCTTTTAATTTGCAGTGAAGTACAATCCCTTATACATTTAATGAAGGGAAGTCTGGGATCTGGCATCCTCGGAATGCCTAAAGCAGTTCAAAATGGGGGATTGTGGTTCTCCCTCGCAGTCACCCCAGTGATTGGTTTCATCTGTACATATTGCGTCCACATGCTGGTATGTTGCCATTGCAAACTAGACTTTAAAGAGAATCCACATGCGTTCGCTTCCTCACTAGTGCCAACCCTGTGCGCGCTGCACGCACTTAGCGGACTTAGATAGAGTACTTCAAAGAAGTCCATAGCGAAAATGTGAAGAATAAAACGACACGACGACAGGTGAGGCGTGCAGATGCAGCGGAACCATCCCGCGTGTGGTTTTCTTCTTCACACTTCCGCTTCGGGCTTCCTTAAGTACTCTTTTTGCTAATAAGTCAATAACCCAGTGAGAAATGCATTCCGAAACGATATCGAAACGATGTCGAAACGAGGTCGAAAGTGCGAAATCGACATCGTTTCGATATCGTCTCGACATCGTTTCGATATCGTCTCGATATCGTTTCCAATTGCATTCCTCACTGGATAAGTATAATTTCTGAATCCGTAACCATATTGCTATGTTTGACTCACATACTGTATACGCGTGCACTCGATCTGGAGAATCACGTTTATTTTCAGTTTCTGGCCAACTTAAAAAGCTCCTTACGTGCGGGAACGTGGAAACGTGTCCAATTCATTTAACTTTTACTTGAAACCTTGAAGGCTTAAGATATTTCTTCTGATTCTAGGTGGTATCTGCACATGAACTTTACTACCGAGAAAGGGTCCCTGCACTGGACTTTTCAGAAGTGGCAGAAGTAGGTTTTAAGACGGGACCGAAAAAGACGAGATTTCTTGCACCCATAGCCAAGTAAGAGAGTCTCATTGAAACATCTTAAGTGGCCCGACCTTTGGGCGCAGACTGCGCCTTGAGTTTTCATCACTTAGAGTATCAAGGTCTTTGCCAACGTAATATAGAATGTGTCACAGGAACTTGAAGGGCCGGAATTTTTTTAACTGAATGCAGTTTTGCCCGGCGAAAAATATGTTTTTAATTCAATAATTTGTTCGCAGGCATAGCGTGAACTGGTTAATGTCCATCAACTTGCTCGGCACATGTTGCATTTATTTGGTTTTCATCGCTTCTAACATGAAACAGGTTAAGTATAAAATCTTATACTGGCATAATATTTTTGTGGTGCGCACTGCATGCGCTGTGCACTCGTAAGTACTGATGCTTAATACATGGTGACGCATCACAGCGATGGCACGATTGACGATCCTACTACTTGTGGTCACAGCCGGGCTAAATTGAAAACGCGTAAACGCGTAGATAGAGTCGACTGTATTATTTCATTCTAACAGGAATTCTGCGAAAATTCGGTGCTGTAGAGGAATTTGGAAAAGAAGGTTATGGGGGGGAGGGGCAGGCTTAATCGAACCCTCGACATGCCTGTTCAAATCCATACCTCCCTTGATAGAGATGTTGGTTTCAGCACAAGCTAGCTGGTGGCGATGACAGTATAATGCAAGTGCACCTCTCCCCTGTTGACAGGTCGTAGAGTATCACGGCTACGAGGTGTTCGACATCCGGGTCTACATCCTGTGCACCCTGCCCTTCATCCTGCTGTTCATACTGGTGCGGGACCTACAGTACCTGTCGTGGTCCTCCATGCTGGCCAACGTGCTCATCTTCGTCGGCATGATCATCTGCTTCGTGTACATGCTGAGCGGCGTGCCGTCCCCCTCTGAGCGCGTCGCGGTGGGCCACTATTCCACCGTACCGCTCTACTTCTCCACCGTCATCTTCGCCCTGGAGGGCATCGGGGTGGTACGTGTTCGAAACTGTCGCCTTAGAGGCTGCCGAGCCTGAGTGGGGTGAAGACCAAAGAAACGCGGTGGCTGTCCGCCTAGTCCGCCATCTTGACTAGTGACTGGGGACACAACAAAAGCTGCGCCAGCCCAGTATTACAATTAAAGGCATGGTATGAGAAATCAAGCGCACCGCGTTTCTTTGCCCAGTATCCAGGTCTTTATTCTGGGGGAGCCACTGCTTTCAACACAGTAAAAAAAAAAAAAAAA